>JAVIWB010006890.1:0-13210 GCA_031893035.1 Dermolepida albohirtum | reverse complement strand
AGGGTTCATCCCGGGGTTTTGCAATATTTTAATAAAGTAAAAAACGTACATACATGTTTTATACATGATTAGAAAGCTTACATTTTCAAGATTTTTTAACAACTTAGTGAAGTTCAATGTGAGCTCCGTGAGTGGCACGGCACACGTCGAAACGGTATTCTACCTCTTCCCATGTCCTAGCGAGCATGTCTGGGGGAACGGACGCCACGCAATTCTCTATTCGTTCCCTGAGATGGCGAACATTTCGAATTTTCTCCGCATACACAAGATTCTTGATATGTCCCCAGAAGAAAAAGTCCAACGGAGTCATATCAGGGCTCCTTGGTGGCCATGGAATAGGTCCTTCCCTTCCAATCCACCTGTTGCCGAAACGAGCGTCCCAGTGACTCACGCACACGCAAACTGAAGTGTGGCGGCGCCCCATCTTGTTGGAAGTAAACTAAACCTTTCTCCGCCTCAATGTCATCCAACTGAGGATAAACATACTCCTCTAACATGTCACAATAGACATCACCATTGATATTCCTTTCGACAAAAATGGAGGGACCTATGACTCTGTCACGCATAAGAGCACACCAAACATTCACTTTGGGCGTGTCACGATCGTACTCAAGAAACTCATGGGGCGGCTGAACCCCAAATTCTGCAATTATGCCTGTTTACAGTTCCGTTCACATGAAAAGTAGCTTCATCACTAAAAACCACACTTTTTAAAAAATCATTATCTTCATCAATTTTATCCAGCATGGAAACAGAAAATTCGAATCTCTTAACCTTGTCTGCCGGTTTGATATGGTGTAAAAGTTGTATCTTGTAGGCAGTTAAACGAAGTCTTTTATGAATTACCTTATGGACTGTTGATCTTGGTAACCCCAAGTCCAGACTGCGTCTTGTTAACGATTTCTTAGGGCTTCAAGTGCATGAAGCTCGGATTCTGTCCACATTCTCTTGAGACACACGCGGCCTACCCGGCGACTTTTGCTTCAAAACACTTCCTGTTTCCTTGAACGCACATAACCACTGACGAATTGTTTTGTCTGTAGGCGGGTCAACACCATAGCTACGTCGAAAGTTTCTTTGTACAGTAACAACAGAATTAGTTTCTATGAGCCAAATAACACATTGAGCCTTTTGTTGAGGCGTCGCCATAGCGCGGCAGTCCAGACGACACTGACTGCCTGCCGCAACCGCTACGTCATTTCAAGGTCAACGCTCCGCAGCGCTGCCAACTGTTGAGAGAAACATTCCCAATTGGTATGAGTAAAACTGAGCTGCTTGTTTCAAAGGAATTGATCAAATTTTGCTATCTTATATAGTTTAAAAAATATTAATTTTTTAAACCCCGGGAGTTCTTTATAGACAGCCTGTATATATATATATATATATATATATATATATATATGCTGTTTTAAAATAACGCTGAGCTTAATGAGTTGTAGTCATTAGTGTGTATGTCTGAGTTTTGTACCTTGAATCAAGTATACAAATTATTAATATAACTTTTACATCTTCGAGATTTGCGTATGTTTTTATTTATTGAAATAATTCAAACGTTCACGTTGTAAAACGATCATATGCGTTTCACCATCACCGAAATATAGTTATTGCATTACGAATTCAACAAAATTGTAAAGACCAATGGCAGCCGTGTTTGTTTATTGTTCTATATTTTTTGATTCGACACAAGTACATATCAAGGAAATTTAGAAATCATGATTCATATAGATATTCTACCAAAAAAGACTCAAATATAGCTTTTGAATGTTGTGCTAGAGTAGATTGTATGATTACATTGTACGATTTTTTTTGAATTTTTAATATAACATGTGTAACCTCACTTTGGATAGGTTTATCGACAATACACGATTTGGCATTTAAAAATGATCTAAACGTCGTTGAAATATAACTGAAACAACGAACAAAAACTGAAAATAAAGCGATAGGTAACAATAAGGCAGATACCACAGTATGTAAACATCTGTATGCAGATAAAATATGCACAAACACTTTGAAAAAAAGACGTTTTCTCGTATTATTACTACGAATTGTTATATTGTTAATATATATTGCTTATTGTTGATCATTAACTAACTTATGATGTCGTTGTTAGTAGGTATATTATTATTATTATACATAATTATATATACAAAGTATTATGAGATACAAAATGAAGTATGTTATTATATTGTAAAACAGTGTGAAAATGTTGATCATTTATAACAATTATATTAAAATTATGATATACATAATTCCACATGCGTAAGGCCTCACGAAACATCGTATAGTAAATTAACTAAATAAAAATTGTTAACCCTTATAATATTGATGTAGTGTCACCTGATTATAAATAAATAAATTAATAATAATCAGACGTTTTATTTCTACAAATATACTACCGTCTTTAAGTTTAACCGTATTATTTAACTTTGAATATACAAAAAGAAATAAATAGAAGTGTTATATAGCGATTTTACTTAAAAAACTATTATTAATTTGAATTTTGGATAAACAGCAATAGTATTTGCCGATAATTTTGAAAAGTGTGAGTGTGTTTAAAATAAAATTCACTTTTAAACAAGGATCTTTCAGAATATTTTATTTAATACTAAATTTGTATTGATAATAAAACAAAATAAGGTAATGTAACGTGTTGTGCGTCATACATACCAGGTGTACCGGAAAGTCATTACCGGTTTTTTCGTAAAAAAAAATTATATAATTTTCAAGAAAATGGAAAAATTTATTTATTCAAAGTGTTGGTCATTTGATTCTATACATCTTGCCCATCTTTCAGGCAATTTATGGATGCCGTCCCAAAAAAACTGTTTGTCCTTTGAGCAAAATCATTCATCGAGCCATTTTCTAACTTGTTTGAAATTGGGGAAGTTCTGCTCTGCAAGCGTTTGTCCCATTAATGCGAAAAGGTGATAGTCGGACGGGGTAAGGTCTGGAAAGCAGGACGGGTGCGAAATTATGTTCCATCGAAGTGCTTTCAAAGCTTCCTTGACCGGTTTTGCTGTATGAGACGGCGCGTTACCGTGCTGTAAAATCACTGAATCGTGTTTCGAGCTCATTCTGGACGTTTTTCTGTTAATACATGGTTTAAATTGATAATTTGTTATCGGCAGCGATCAGTATTAACTGTTTAATCAGGTTTCAACAGTTCGTAATACATCACGCCACTCTGGTCCCACGAAACATAGAGAATTGTATTGCAACCAAAACGATTTGGCCTTGGAGTCAATGGGCCGACTTCGCCAGGTGATAGGTGATTTTATGTGTTTAGGGTTTTGGAAATAAATTCGTCTTTCATCACCTGTCACTATTCAATGCAGAAATAACTTTCGATCATACCCTTGAAGCAGCATTTCACAGAAGATTTTTCGATTTTCCATTTGCCTATCATTCAATTGAAGTGACACCCATTTTACTATTTTTTGGATTTTTCTCATTGCTCGTAATCGGTCGCTAATCGTTTCTTGTGCCACATTTAACGCTACTGCCAATTGTTTTTGAGTTTGAATTGGGTCTTCATCTAATAACTCCTGCAGTTTCGCGTCCTCAAACATCTTCGGTCTACTAGAACGTTCTTTATCTTGCACGTCGAAATCATTTTTGAATTGACGAAACCACGTCTCGCATGATTTTATGGTTGGAGCATGTCCACCGTAACTTTATACCAACAAACGATAACTTTCAGGCAGCAGCTTTTTTCTTTTGATTATATAAAAAAAAGTAATACCGCAAATGCACTTTTTCGTGCACGAAACTCGACGTTTTAAAAGAGGTATAAATCTATGATAATATTACTGTCGGAAAATATAACATGCATAGCTTTGAAGCTTGATGTTAGTAGAATAACATGACATATGTGTCAAATCATGACATTGCATACTTAAGCCTAGCGACATCTGTTAGAAAAACTGGTGATGAATTTCTAGTACACCTGGTACTACTAATGATTTTATATCTATCCCAACATCACCCCATATTCGCCATACATGCTACGCATATGTTCTTCCACATTCAAGCCGAAATGCAAGAATATTATTATTATTATTATTATTATTATTATTATTATTATTATTATTATTATTATTATTATTACTACCAAAAGAATTACAGATTCTTGGAAATAATGAAATTCGGGCCAGAAGCAACAGGGATCGATAACCTCCATATTGTTTTGAATAGATATTTATGCTCCGGGCTTTATAAATATTATTAATTATTAGCATTTGCTTTGGAATATTTGGTTTGTGACCATTTCATTTATTTCAGTTCATTAGTGAAGGTGATATTGTGAAGAAATCTTGTTGACAATTAATTTTGTATTATTTGTTGTGAAATAACGAAAAGAAAGCTATTAACTAATTCATGGATCACAGCTATGCATGAAAAGAAACGTTTCAAAAGAGAAATTGCGCAATGATTAAAAATTTAGGAATATTGCGTACGATAGTTACAAGAATAGAAAAAACTGGTCAACTTTACGATCATAAAAGCAGCAGACAACTAAAAATAACGGACAGTGAAGACAGATGCATTAGAATGTTACATTTAAGAAATCACCGATTTATGGCTCCGCATATCGGCGCAGAATTTAATGTTCACCATTTCAAAACACTTGGCATAACAACAGTTAAACGACGTTTAGCAAAAAATGAACTGAAATGCCAAATAGCTGCATCCTTTTTACCCAACATAATCAATGGAGATTTTCTTGAGTACATATTCATAAAAACGGGAAAAGTGCGAATAAATATTGTGATTGGATGACTCGAAGTTTTAGATTCATTGCAAGAAACTCTCCACATTCGTCCACCGTCGCGTGGAAGAAAAATAGTGATGTCAACGTATAACGAAAATAGTTCAACACTCTAAGGATAATATTGTGGTTTGGCGATGTTTTTAAGCTAGTCACTTCAGAACGTTAGTCCAAATAACAGAAAAAATGACGAAAATGTGTATCTAGATATACTGCAGTAACACGGAATTCCAACTGGACTGGACATAATAAGCGAGGGGTTGGTTTACGGTCCCAAACATATCACTAAAACAGTAAAAACTTAATCGAAAGAAGGAATTCTGAATTTTTGACATGTCTTCTTGTAACCTACAGGAATATCTGGACAATAAGAACGTAGAACTTTACCTAGCAGCACGGGGGCTGTTTGGACTGTCTTATAAAGCTTTTGAAATAATATAGAGAGACTGACTGACTCTCTTCAACAACTAATAGACCGTATACTGCGTATTTATAAAGGTACCATTAAGGCAAGATAAATATAAAATATAATTGAGTTTTATTGATGTATATACTTTTTGTTCTGCAAATAGATTGTTATTAAAACAAGTATCTATTTTATTTCATGGTAATACTGTACCAATATGTGTTGTGATTAAATTTCTTTTAGTTTGATTTTTATTGAACCTTAAGTCCAAAAAAGAAACATTTTTTAAAATCCCGTTTAATTTTTATCCCAAGTAAAGTGTTAATATCCGATTAGGAAAGAATCTATCGTTATGTTTCTGGAAGTTTAATCCTATCAGACCTGGATTAAAACAACTACTTTTATATCCACGCCTTCAACTCAATTGAAACTTAAAATCCGATTGAAATTGATTTCATAAAGACTAGTTTAAGTAGATGTAACATTAATTTTAATTGACTTCAAAACTGGACTAGTTATCCATGACACTAAAATTGCCTGTCAAGTTAAATGAGTTGCTTGACCAAATTAGGTTCTGTAGGCTAGAGGCTAATTCTAATATGATATTATTCATGTTAACTTGACCTATTACTACGGTTTTACCATCATAGGATAAACTCTGTTTACCATTTTAAATTTTCCTTCTCGGTACGTGCATTATTTCTAAATTAAAGAAACACTTTTTAAAATTGTGAGTTAAAAGCGCCATCTATCAACAAATTATTAAAAGATATCATAAATACTTATCGGAAACTTAAAGTTATCTCCTATATATGTTAGTTATTTGGATATCACTTTATATTTCTAATAGATGGCTACATTTAGTTTAAAATAATTTTAAAAGTATATAGAATGTATGATTTATTGTGAAATTGAAAATAACGAAACAATAAGTTTCGTGCAAATTTTGTGGTTATATTTATTATTGGGTGTTGCCAAAGCATATAGATCAGGACTTTATGTAGATGATGCGTTAGGCGAGCATATTAGGAATTTTGAAATGCTTTATATACACCTTCAAAAGCGAACGTTTCGAGGCAAATTTCAGAACCATCCGTCAGTATTCTCGCATATTTTCTTTACGATACTCGGTAGCGACAGTCCCAATCAAGTCGAGAGCGAGATTGGCGACGTACGTCGTCAATATATGAATTTTATCTATTTCATCAACAGCAGGATGGAAACGTGGTACAGAGAATCGATGATTCCTAAACAAGTAAAGAAGAATACGGCAATACTTTTTTCACGAAGCGGAAAAGAAAACTGAAGGCGGTGTAGTCTCTAGTATTTAAAGAAATAGGGTCATTATTGACAGTCGACTGTTTTGCCTCGGATAATATTGGTAAAGGGCTGTTCCAAAAAGATACTGATAATGATGAATTGGCAAACTTACTTTATTTTACTTGTAAGGTTGAGTTTTACAAGCTAATGACTACAGCAGTTAATTTTTATCAGCGCGACAGGATAAAATCCCTTGTAGCAAGTACGTATCAACCATCAAACATGTAACTGAGCGATGAGCCGCCGTCAATATTCGGTATGGACTTATTACGAACCTCACGCATAGACAATTGCGACCGTTCTAACAACTCTAATAAGATGGTCACTATAATATAAGGAAGTTGCAAGTATTATAGCACTTTGTGTTTCAAATAGTTTGTGAACATAAAGAACAGAACTTTGCGGTTTGAAGCTGCATTTATTTCTTAACATAATCTCCTGCTACCTTGATGCATTTGAACCAGCAATGATTTAATGTCTACACCTTGACTAAATTCAGCATTCACAACAGCTTCAACATCGAACTCTGTTGAATATTTCTGTATTGCAAGGTATTTTTTGGGTATGGAAAAATATGATAATAATTCGAAGATGCTAAAACTGGTGAATAAAGGTGCAGCGGCATATTGAAGCTTAATTCGTTAAATTATACCATAGCGACATTTGTATGGGGTTGTGCATTGTTTCGGCGGAAAATAATTTTTTGCTTGGCTGGACCTAAACGCTTTTCATTAATTTATGCCTGCGATTGTTTGAATTTCAAAAAATGGAAAATATTGTTTTTTCTGTAGATGGAAGAGAGAGCACTATGCTGTAACCGTTCAGACTGTTTCGGGCGTATAATAAACCCAAATCTCATATGTGCTGGAGCCTAAAATCTAGATTTTTCCAGAATGCTCCAAACGCATCGTTTAGATTATTATAAATATTATACAATGTTCAAATTTCATTGAAACGTCTGGATGTTCTAGAAATACAAAATTGTAGAGAATTTTATCAACAAATAATCTGGAGCAGACAGGTAATGTTGTAAATACTTTTCAAACACTTATGTTTCCGCATTTATTGTTATGTTGGGTTTTACCTAGAATTTACTTAATCTTCTACCATCTGTCATTTGTCCCTAAAATCTTAAAATGTTAATTATCCATTAGCATATCCTTCATTTATATAAATTTATTTTTTTCTAAAACTATGTCGTCAAAAATTACATTTGTATCTATAATTACCATGTTTAAGAATCTAACCATCCTTGGATATTAAACGACAGTGTTTACCTCTGCCAGAGAAGTGGCAGACAAATAGTTCTTCGTTATATTTCAAATGAAATGTTCAGCAACTTTGCTTTACATTTTCATCCATTTTTGTATTAAATAAACTTTATATAGTTATTGGTGTTTTTATTTCTATAAGCTACTCTTCAGACTTACATGTGGGTCGATAAAAAGTGTAAAACTCGGCGCACAAAAATAACTATACACACATTCCGACAACTTTTACGCGTTTTTTTGGAGATATTTATTTACGGGCGTTTTCAAATGCCGGAATACTTTAGAGCAGCTTCTCAATAATTTCCGGTCTAGTAGCAGGTGTTGGACATTCACTAGATGGTGCCTTTTTAACGATTGTACGACCATGAACAGTGGAAAATGAGAATCGAATTCTTCATCTCACTATGAACATTTGTTGCTGATAAGCTATGCAAAATGTATTTAGTGAGAGTATAAATTTTTATCCATCTTGTCGCAGCAATCTGAAATTTGACAGAAGGAGAGATTACTTTCGGCGAACTATATAAATTGTCTGAAATTACACCATTTACTTTACGGACTTTTCAGTCAACTCTCGTATTATAGAAGGAAGCATTACAGCTTCCGTTTGATAATAAATTTACTTTAATATTATATGTAAGTAGCACAAAAAAACTGTAATAATAAATATTATATTTATAGCAGGTTTTCCAATAAGAGTGATATGATTTCTTAAAAAAAAAAACACTTATTGTTAAGAAAATTCAAGTTTTTTATTTAATGTGAAGTACAATCGATCAGTGGCGGCTCGTGAGTATTTGACATGGTGAGGCAGATAGAATAATAAATATTCAAAATTGTTTACAATTGATTAATAAACTCTATATACCTACTACATATAAAAACAGTTTATATATATATAGGGCTTCCAGTACAAACAGGGCTGCCAGACGTGAACTGAGCCCTATATCGCGCCCCATTCGATTTTTAAGGGAAAACGAAGTTTCAAAGCAAACCCTTGTGAAACGAAAATAAATATTCTAAAAAATCAAACAAATTCTAAAAACATTAATCGAAAATAAGAACTCAATTTTCTAGGATTTAAAAATAAAAAATAAATACATTCCTATTATAATATAAAATTTAATAATATAACAAATATATACATATATATGTATATATATATAAATCAACAACAATCCAATAACAAAATTTCAAAATTACATGCAAAATGAAAATATTTTAAAATACAGAAAATTTCCTTTATTGGCATTGCACGTAGAACTACATTTAATAGATTTTACTTCTTGTATAGCAAAGGTATCCTCCGGTTTTTTGTGTTAGCAAAATAATCAATTACATCATTATAAAATCGTTCATCCCTCGTCATCGTTTTAACCAATTCCTTTTCGATTGCAATTAGTGCACAGTTACTAAGTCTTTGTTGTCCAATTGTATTTCTAACATACGATTTTATACGTTTCAATGTGGAAAAACTTCGCTCAACGGACGCGGAAGTTACCGATATGGTAACTACTATACTTAGCAATTTAAAAAGTTCTGGCATAGAGATGGCTAACTTTTGTTCGTGCATAAATCTTAACATTTCACATGGTGTTTTAGAATTACCAAGGCGTTGCATGTCACTATAAATAACAGCTAATTCATTTTTTAATTGAATTTGATCAAAAAATTTATATTGTTCAAACAAATTATTTAAGAGCCTCTGAGGAAATGCCTTCGAATATTCTTCAAATTTACTTTCTGTTAATAAATCAAAAAAAGCAAGTTTTTCTAAATCAATAAATCTACTTTCAATTTGACTAATAAACGTATCTAGAATTTCGAAAAATAATTTTCTATAATTTTGTTTAGTATCTGGAACGTCATCAATTCTACGCCTTTTATGTGCAACAGATTCGTCAGACATCGAATTTTCGTATACAGTACTGAAATATGTATCACACTCCCGAAATTCTCTAAACTTATCAAGCAAAAAACGTAATTATTATTATTATTATTGAAATTTCTGTTAGACTTACCGTGTATTGTAAGAGATTTTGATAAACCAGGGTTTGGTCTTGGAAGGTTTTTGACATATAATTGATCTTCTACCGATAGAACAACGAACGTATTTCTTATTAAAAAATCTACAATGTCTTGTGTATTTCTTACATTTTCTAAATCCATATTCACAATTTTTAATTCACTGAAAATATCACTAAACAAATATTAAAATATTTAACCTAACTTTGTTATTCCCCCAAGCTGTAATTTGCGATTCGGGCCGAGAATGTCAGCCTCGAGTATATTCGGTAGTTCGGCGATTGTGATTCGATGAGAGGCTCAGTTCAAATTGGCTTCAGACTAAATAATACATACATACATACATTGATATCTAAAGAATATCTACTTGAAACAATAAAAATACTCCTGTTAAAACTTAAAACATATTATTTGCGTGGAGGAAATATTGAGAAACTGTACAAGAAGAATGTAAACCTTTAGACATCTTTATATCATTAAATAAATACTTAATTTATCCTATTAATAATGCTTTCTATATTATTAAAAAATTCAAAAATCTCACAATAAAGTTAGGAAAATCTATTAACTTTTTGAATATTTTTTCTTCTTTGTTATCTTAAATATGTAGCTAATACTTTACTGTAATTTCCATAGAAATTGAGAATTTTTTTGACTGCTGTAGTGCGTTATAAATTTTCAATGAGAGGCAATGAGTGGCCGGGCCTCAAATATTCGTGTTTAGTAGGGATATACATAGATCAAGCATGAAGTTGGTCGGGGCAAGTATACGCGCTCGTACATTCGCACGGAATTAAAATGAAATGATAAATTTGTACTTTGCTTGTAATGCCGGTTTATTTAAAACTATTTTCTTATTGTTTATAAGATAAATTCTGAATAAAAGATGATAATTAATTTATAAAGAATTTTAAAAGTATACATATTATTCTTGTTATAATTCCAAGATTTAGATGGTGAGGCACTGCCTCACCTGCCTCACCTGACCAGCCGCCACTGCAATCGATACAATTAAGTTCTAAAT
This sequence comes from Dermolepida albohirtum, assembly GCA_031893035.1. Taxonomy (NCBI): domain Eukaryota; kingdom Metazoa; phylum Arthropoda; class Insecta; order Coleoptera; family Scarabaeidae; genus Dermolepida; species Dermolepida albohirtum. The sequence continues at coordinate 2,396 of JAVIWB010006890.1, read as the reverse complement.
AAAACGTCATTCAAATGGCCTCCACGACTTCTTCTGCAGGAACGAATTTGATGAGCCCAATTTTCGAGCACTTTTTCCACTAAATCTAGTCGTATGTTATGAATGGCACGTTCAATATTGACTTGTAAAGCTTGAAGAGAGTCTGGTTTATTTCGATAGACCAATGACTTCAAATAACCCCACAAGAAATAATGGTGTTAAATCACAGCTTCTTGGAGGCCATTCAATATCACAATTTCTTGAAATAATCGAATTTTCAAATTTTTCTCACAATAATTCTATTGTTGCATTTGCTGTGTGGCACGTAGCCCTGTCTTATTGGAACCAAATGTTGTCAAGATCAACTTCTTCCAATGCCGGCCATAAAAAGTTGGTTATCATCAATCTATACCGCTCTCCATTGACAGTAACGGTGTTACCAGCTTCATTTTGAAATAAGTACGGACCGATGATTCCACCATACCAAAAACCACACCAAACTGTCAATTTAGGTGAATGTAATGGTTTTTCATAAATAGTTTGTGGATTTTCTTTGCACCAGAATCGACAATTTTGTTTATTTACCATACCATCCAGATGAAAGTGAACCTCATCGGAGAAGATGATTTTCTTAAAAAAATCATTATCGTTTTCAAGTTGTTCCTAGGCAAAATCAGCAAATTCACGACGTTTGCAGTGGTCCAATGACTTCAGTTCTTGAGTGAGAACAATTCTATAGGGATGCAAACCCAAATCCTTTCTCAAAATCCGCCAGGTTGTGGTTTGAGACAGTCGCAATTGTTGAGAACGTCTTGGATTCGACAAATTACGGTCTTCAGTAACACTCGCCTGAACGGCAGCAATATTTGCATTACTTCGAGCGGTTCTTTGTGTAATTGGCACTTGAAAATTATGTAAAGAAAATGTAACCTCAAAATTTTTAACAATTCGACGAATAGCGAGCGCACTTGGACGATTATTACGACCATAAAATGGCAAAAGCGCACGAAAAGTTGCAATTGGAGAACAATTATTTGATAATAAAACTGAATAATTTGTAAACGTTGTTATTGCGTATATCTCTCCATGATGAAATTGTAAACACTACTGAATACAATGAAAAACAAATGACAGATCATGACATATTACAAATGGCCGAAATGTCACTTCAAAATCATATCATCCCTATTGGAAAACCGTATACTTTATGCATGTGGTAAAAGGGGGTTGTAAATGAAACACCAATTTATTTATTTTTTTAATAATACACGAGTATAATACAGTACTGAATAATTTACAATAAATAATATTGTCACCGTATATTGGCATCACATGTGTCTGCATTGGTGATGTTTATTTCCCTTTTTTAAATTTTTATAATTTCTCATTAAAAAAATTTGCACTAAATGTTTCTTATCACAAATATTGGCAACACTGGAAAATATTAATCATTAGTTATATGGATAACGATTTTGTCAAATTTATACTTTACATTCGTTTTGTAATAATACTGAACAGCCACGATCTAATAGAAACAAAATTAAAATTTGATTATCTAAGAATTACGGAAAACTTATAATTTCATAGGAGAGATACGTACTGTCAATTTCTATTACAATTTTGTATTTTCTTTTGATATATGCTAAGCGTTCGTACATCAGAAAACTGCTTTGAATTTTTTCGACTGTTTAGTCTCTATTTTGTCAGTGTGAGCAATACGTAGTGTTGTCTTGTTTTTCATTTTACAAAAATATCGTTCTTATTAACCTCTTATGTTTTTTGAAAGTCCTATACACTAAAAAACAATTATCAACAAAAACTGTATGTCCAAGTTTTAGACGAAGAGCGATCGATTTCGCCTTCGAACCGCACCGATAGCTAGTATATAAAGTTTCATCCTGCAACAATCTCTTGATGCGTTTGTCTTTCAATCAATGCAGAATTGCTCTAGTTAAAATTTCAACGTTGGCTACCTGTTGTCCTCAACCACCACTTGCTTGAACAATTGCATGGAGTTCGACATTTGCGATTTAATTTCGTGATTGCCTAGTGCTGCTGTCCCATCTTTAGCGATAAATAGTTGCAAGCCAGAAGCTGAAAATAAAGATAAAGAAATTTAGTAAATTGGAAATAATTCAAAATTTTATATATCCAAGAGAAGATATTTAGCATTTTTAATTTTCAAATCTAAAAAATTAAATTCTTAACCTCAAGAAAGGAAAGTACTCCCCAAGTCGAGAAAGAATATAGAACTTGGTTTAAAGTTCTTAAGAGAAAGTAGAATACGATTCATAGACAAAGAAGAAAAGAGGCAAGTTAAAATCCAAGGCAAAAGGAGAATAATTATACAAAAAAATAAAGGCAATAAAGTACATGAAGACGGGCACAGTCCATCAAGATTAATACCAACTTACATC
>JAVIWB010006889.1:0-131919 GCA_031893035.1 Dermolepida albohirtum | reverse complement strand
CGAAAGTTTGTGTCAAAATAATATGTGTATATTAAAATTACTTAGTGAAGAATTATTTGATTTTTCAACTGGCCAGATAACACAAACAAAGGCAAAACATTTAAAAGATACAATGTGCTCAGAATTTTCTGCTATTTTTCATTTATGCCAATTCGTTCTGGAAAATTCTCAAAATCCACCTTTGGTTAATGCAACATTGGAAACATTACTAAGATTTTTGAACTGGATTCCTTTGGGATATATATTTGAAACAAAATTGATAAATACATTGATATTTAAATTTTTGCCAGTACCCATGTTTAGGAATGTAACATTAAAATGTCTAACAGAAATTGCTGGTGTTAGTGTTAGTAATTATGATGATGTGTTTATTTCTTTATTTAATCAAACAATGTCACAATTAGAAATTATGTTACCATTGCAAACTGATATTCGCAGTGCATATGCATGTGGTCAGGACCAAGAACAAAATTTTATTCAAAATTTGGCTTTATTTCTATGTACATTCTTGAAAGAACATGGTAATTTGGCAGAGAGGTCTGTTAGTACTTTAAGAAATGCATTGCATTATTTGGTCTTAATATCGGCAGTTGATGAAGTCGAAATATTTAAAATATGTTTAGAATATTGGAATAGTTTAGCATCTGAGTTGTACAGAGCGGTTCCATATGCTGGAGTATTATATCAAGAAGTTTTAAATAAAGTTAGATATATTATGATTTCAAGAATGGCAAAGCCTGAAGAAGTATTAGTTGTTGAAAATGATAATGGTGAAGTTGTTAGAGAGTTTATGAAAGACACAGATTCTATAAATTTATATAAAAACATGCGAGAAACTCTTGTTTATTTGACACACTTAGACTATGCAGATACAGAAAGAATAATGACGGAAAAGCTTCAAAATCAAGTTAACGGGTCCGAATGGTCTTGGAAGAACTTAAATACTTTATGTTGGGCAATTGGAAGCATATCAGGTGCAATGCATGAAGAAGATGAGAAACGGTTTTTAGTTACTGTTATTAAAGATTTACTTGGTCTCTGTGAACAAAAACGAGGAAAAGATAACAAGGCTATAATTGCATCAAATATAATGTATGTTGTCGGACAATATCCAAGATTTTTAAGGGCCCATTGGAAGTTTTTGAAAACAGTAGTGAATAAATTATTTGAATTCATGCACGAGACTCATGATGGTGTGCAAGATATGGCGTGTGACACGTTTATCAAAATAGCTTTGAAATGTCGAAGACATTTTGTAACAACACAAATTGGTGAATCGTGTCCATTCATAGAAGATATTTTGGCCTCCATTCCTACTATAATATGTGATCTACAAACTCAACAAGTGCATACCTTTTACGAAGCAGTTGGATATATGATATCTGCACAGGTAGATGGAGCAACACAAGAGGCATTAATAGAAAAATATATGTTATTACCAAATCAGGTAAGGTGTTGTAAGTTAATTGATGTTAGTTCTGTCACTTTGTGGTTTTTCTTATATTTTTTTGTTTTGTTTCTCTGGATCAATACAAGAAACAATGTAGTTAAATGTAAAGAAAACCTAAAAAACAAATTAATATTTTACCAATATATGAATTATCTCATACATAAAATTATGGAAACTATTTTGATTACGCAAAAATTACTTTAACTTCGTTATAAATTAAAATAAATATTAATTTGTTCTTTCTAAATTATGTAGTATGAAGTCGTAGTCTTACATTTGTTTTAAACAATTACTACAGAAATATGCTTGAAGAACGTCATTGTTGAAAATGTATTTTGTAAAGGGTGTACAATGGCTTGTCAATGTTTATTGAGAAGCAAAATATTGAAATTAAATACATTTCATTATGATCTCATTATGTTTTGCTGATAGTTTAATGGTTAGTTGCTAGCTTATCACATTGGGAATCTGAGATCATCACCTTCTTGATTAGGGTGAATGCCAACAGTCAAAAATCCTGTTCTTCCACGAAAGCAGATGTAATAATTGTCAATGTCGCCTGTAATTGATGTTAAGCTCTTCGAGGTGTGACAGAATGAATTATTTTTATTGAACATGTTAACTTATTATTTTAGAGCGTGAACATGGCTTCTCCTAAAATTTCTTTATAATATTTATTTTTCATTTTAGTAAAAAAAACTGGATTTTCCCAAAATTATTTAAGCAAATGCAGGGAAAGACATTTATGAATCTAAATAAAATTTAAATTAGTTGTAAACATTTTTTTTTTGCAAAGTAGGAAAGCAAAAGATTATATTAGTAAGTAAAATATTAGATAATAAACAGATAAGCAACCAAATCTATAGTAATTCTGGATTATTCTGAATGTATACCTTTCAATTTTCAATGTATTGTTTAATATGTGATGGTATGGAATAAATATGTTATGAAATATTATTTTGTTTCAAAATGCTAGGAAACATATAGAATATTATAGTCTTAATTCTACAGAAACTGAAAAATTATATTTCATATAAAAATATTTTTCATATACCACAAGAGTATTTCTGTAATAATTAAAATGAAAATATTTGAAGCTATTTAAATTATGTGTTCGTCTTATGCTTTTCATAAATATTTACCTAAAACAATATGGTATAATAAAAATTGGATCAAACAATAAGAAAAAAATAGAAACAAGAATAATTCATATATAAAAATGAAGGGTGAAAATTAATTAATATCTTTTAAAAGTATATACAGATATACATTATCACTCAAAAGTTTAACCGCACTCGCAAAATTGTAATAAAATTAAAAATAAATACTCAGAAACTGTTTATGTTATAAATTGTAAGGGTACTTAGAATTAAGAGAAAGTGCACTATTATACAGACAAGTTATTACTAAGAAATTCCTTCAATTCGAAAAATACGTAAACGAAGTAATAAATTTTATGACCACAATAAATACTAAGAAACGAAAAATAGATGCTAAATGTGTTTGTGTTTCGTTAATAAGGGTGTGTTTATACCTGCGTAAGAGAGAGTACAGACAATTGTAACCATACTTTTCAATTTTGCTTTAAGTCGAGGTGATAACAATATTATTTATTGTGTACTTTATAAATTTGGTGCAATAGTGAAAGTAAAGGCTAAAAGAAAGGAATTGGACCTAGAAACTAGAGCTCAAATAGTTACTCTACATAATACGAAAGTATCAAATCTGGCGATGGCATCACCACTTCGCATATCCGAGCGACAATCTGTTAAGAGGAAAGAAGAAACGGGGTAGTTACGAGACCGAAAAGTCTAAAAGTGAAGCTTAATGCATAAAGATGGTATCAATGATATCGTCGACTAACTGCTCCAGCGAACATCAAAACATTATTAGTGTATCTACGATAAAACACCGACTAGCAGAGGTAGAGCTAAAAGGTCGTATAGCCGCAAAAAAGAACCGATTAAAAAGCATACATAAACGAAAGCGTTTCCAGTGGGCAAAACAACACCAAAATTCGACCGCGGAGCTATAAAGAAAGGTATTGTGGTCCAATAAATCTAAATTTGAAGTATTTATAACCAAACGACGAGTGTTGGCACGGTGAAAGATTCTAGGAGCAAAATATTCAAATTATAAAGCATGAAGCTGAAAATATACTTTTGAGGTGTTTTGGTGGCGGACATATTGGTTGTCTAATTAAAATGGACTCGAAAACGACCAAAGGCATGTCTTTGCAGATTTTAAAAGGTGTTCCTACAGAGAATGAATAAATTGGTGACTGATTTATAATTTAGCATGATAATGATCCAACGCATACAACGAAGATTGTAAAAGCGTATTTTAAAGAACAAACCCAGGCAGGAGATCTCACATTAATGGAATGGAACTAATAAAAGAAATCTTTGGACAGCATTGCTTGGAACCAAATCAACGTCGATTAATTCAGAGAATGTCTCAAATACGTACTGCAATCATAAGTGCGAGGGGCAGTTATACCGATGAAAAACTTCAAGTTTTGTACATAATTTTCATTAATTATTACATTAAAACATGTGTACGCTATACTGTTAATAGTAAATTATGTAAATGGTGTCACTAACTTACTCAATTGTTTCATTTCAGTAATTTTTTTCATGCGCGATTAAATTTCTGCATCCTGCGATTAAACTTTTGAGCGGTAGTGTATCTATTATTGTGTTTATTTTAAACTTTACAGAAATACTTGTCTAAAACATTATCGTATATTAAAGTTTGGATCAAACAATACACAAAATAGAAACAAAAAGAAAAGTAAGAGAAAAAACCAATGAGAGTATTTTAAAAGAATGCACATAATTAATTTTTTATTATCTGTAGTACTCAGTGTCTACAGGACCAAGAAGTCTAAAAATGAATTAATAGAATCTTCCCTATGTATTGCTACTCATTTTAAAAATAAATGAATATATCAGTTCATATTTTTGCAATTATATGCTATTAAAATTAAAAAAATACATATTGATCATTTATGATACCATACTACCTAAGAATGTAGTGTATTTTGATATTACAGTCACTATTCGTTTTGTATTTTTATCAAATTTATATTTTGCTTCCTTTAAATATTTATGTAGTTATTATTGTAAACAAATCTTTTGCATAATTATTCTTTTCCACCAAATAATTTTCATTCAATATTTTCATTAGTTATATCCACAAAATTTTATTATTTTTCATTAGTAAAGTAGGTGATTTTATAGGGAATCCAGTGGCGGACAGTGTAAATCGAAGATTAGACTTATCACAAGTAAAACGGATACAGTACTCACTTTTGTTCACGTGCCGATGTATTCGATTGGCGAAAAAGACTGGTATACAATTGCTTCATAAGCATTCCTTCCATTGTCGATTCATTAAAACATCTACGAAACGGTTAAAATGTTCTTGCGCATTTGAAGAATGAACTTTCTATATTTAGTAAAGAAATATTAAACTTAAAATATAATACATCGAATATGAATGCCAATATATTGAAAAGTAGAAAATTTATGTAAAAATTTTTAATTTTCGTTGCAAAAGCAATTATTTCTCGTTTATGTGGCATTGCTAAATACTGCCACACTCAACAATGTTTGAAAACAAACTGCTTTCCAAGCAGATTGCCGACATCGACGTTATTATTCAAACATTAGCCTCTCAATTTTCTTATGACGCCATGCTTTACCTACAAAATCATCCACTTTATTAATCAGCGTTCATTTGTTTTTCTATGCATCGTGTATGCATAGATTTACTCTATCTTTTCTTCTATAACTTTTATATTGTTTCAGCTGTCATCAATATTCTCCTCACTTACAAATATGCTTATCAAATGGTATTTTGGCTCATATTTTTTTTTAATTAAATTATTTAAATAATTTTGTAATAAAAGATTTGCTTCAGCGTCTTTAGCTTCTTTTCTTTAAATCTCATTAACAATTTTGATTAATTTTGTGTGTTGAATTGTTATTAGGTATGGGATGACATAATTTCTCAAGCCAGTAAAAATGTGGATATTCTGAAAGATATCGATATTGTGAAGCAGCTCGCTAGTATATTAAAAACAAATGTGCGTGCTTGTAAGGCCTTAAACCATGCATACGTTTTACAATTGGGTCGTATATATTTGGATATGCTTAATGTTTATAAGGTAAAAATTAATAAAATATCTCTAAATGATCGATGCAATGAACAATTATTTTTTTTACAGGTTATGTCTGAAAATATAACGCAAGCGATCGCATTAAATGGAGAACCGGTAACGAAGCAACCACTTATCAAAAGTATGCGTGTGGTTAAGAAAGAAACCCTGAAGCTCATCTCCGATTGGATTTCGCGATCAAATGATCATGCGATGGTTCTTGAAAATTTTATACCCCATCTTCTCGATGCTGTTCTTTTAGATTATCAGAGAACTGCGGTACCTTCGGCTCGCGAACCTGAAGTTCTAAGCGCGATGGCCACTATAGTTAACAAACTAGAAAGTCACATAACATCAGAGGTAAAAGTGTCGTCAATTTGTTATACAATAAAAACATGTATGTATATTGTAACATGTACATAAGAAGTGCAGAGATTTATTTAAAAATAAAACTTTCGTAATTGGTTCAAGAACTGAAAAATACGTGTTGTGCGTGCTATGCAAAAAATGTTTGTGGGAAAGTGTGTAAAATTAAAAGCTTTTTTGGACATTTCAGTTAGTTCTTCTTCGTGTTTTCAATTTTTGAACACACGCATACAAGTGCTCACGCCCAGAGAGACACTCCTTCAGTTTTTGACTAATACTTTAGACACACGATTATATTTAAATTTAAACGTATCGTCAATACGTGTACACAACAACCTTTTTCGTCTTTATTACTTTGACAATTGTTTCTGGCGTGTTTATAAACTAGTTTCTTAATTTTTTGCCATTACGGCAAGGGTATAATATAATGTACATATATAAGCTATTTGATAAAAAATATCTCAACCTGTAACTCCATTATTTATTATCACATTTAAAAAAATTGTTTTCTAAATAATTCTAAATTTTACTGCCTTTTTGCATCGCATACACATTGTAGAAATTTTTTAAAAAATTTACCCTCTGGTGAGATACCAATTCATGACTTCATGTTTCCCAGATGTGTCTTTACCGCTAGACCACAGAGAGTTGTGATATTCGAATCTATTAAAATGTCATAAACTTCATTATGCTTGGTATAGGTTATTCAAACTCTGCAAAGTGATGCTATCCTGAATATTTAACAATAGTCTACTTTCTTTTTAATTGGGAAGATACTTTTTTTCTGAATCTAATGATGTTCATTTTGTTATTATTTGATAGATAATTAACATAGAACCTTTGGATCGCTGTTTTGTAGGATCATATCTATACTGTTTTGTTTAATCGATCTTAGAAGACCTTTTAGTACAATTTTACCATTCGTTTGGTGTTTAAAATATCGGTAAACTCGCATAAAGTTTCAAAACCCCATCTCGCGTGTGAAAGCAATCTCAGGATGTTTTACAAGGTGCTGTATACTACGTCCTTAGTCTGTTGACCATGCCTCCCTTCCAGAAGACCAGGCCAAGAAAGATCATCTGTAAACACAACATCAGACTAACCTTTACTGGAATTTTCTTATACACTCCTGTCGATGTTTGTCGAAAAGTAGCAGTTTAATGGTTGCGCTTCGATAAGTGATATAGTGTTCACGAAATCTGCTTTTAATTGTCATTAAATTAATATTTATGTTCTTGGCTAACTCGAACTGTCTGTGACGAAGTGTTGGTTGTTTTTTTTAAATAAATTAATAGACTTATGTTATCGCATTGTGGTAGTGCGTCTTTCCCCGCGGTCTGGAAGATCATCTACACTTGTATTAGTTGATAACGCCTTATCCATCATCTGAGGAAGTGCAAGTACCTAGCTGTCGCTGCAATTGTCGTTTTAGGGTCTTTACGGAGCTTAGACAAAAACAGTACTTTGAAACGTTTTGCATATGCTGCACTCTTCAACAAAAACTGTTACTTACAATATACAACGGATTATTGAACTAAAACTGACTAGAGGGAACGTATTTCTACCCACTATCTCAGTTTCACTTTCCATGAACGTTCCCTTCATGGAATATTGGCCTGCGTTTCTTATTATACAGACTGTATAATCAAGCTATCGCATATTGGCAGTAGAATCAGATAGAAGATTGACTTAAATCATAACTGATTTATTTGAATTAATTGCAATTTTATCAAAAAGTTCAATTGCAAATTATTGAAAGTTACTATACATATTTCAATGTACAAATAACGGTAGTTACATTTTTAATGACTTTAATATTTTATTATATAAAATTGCTAATATTTTCAACGTGTTTCCAAGATTTTAGTCAGAAACTGCTCTATTTCTACATTTTGGTTTGTTTTTATTTTTTATTCTATATTTTAAACGTTCGTAGTGTCACGTAAAAATTATCCAGAGCGTTAATGACACAAGTCTCGAAATATTAACTTTCCGTTAATTACTAAACATAGTAAAATATGAGATATTTTTGTTTAGGTTCCGAAGATCTTTGATGCTGTCTTCGAATGTACTTTGGCTATGATAAATAAGGACTTCGAAGAGTATCCCGAACATAGGACGAATTTCTTTTTGTTGTTACAAGCGGTGAATAACCATTGCTTCCCGGCATTTCTCAGTATACCACCCGCTCAATTCAAATTGGTGCTTGACAGTATAATATGGGCATTTAAACATACAATGAGAAACGTGGCGGACACTGGCTTACAGATCTTACTGAAATTATTGCAGAATGTTGAGCAACATGAACAAGCCGCTCCTAGCTTCTACCAAACCTATTTGACTGATATTTTGCAACACGTTTTCTCCGTGGTTACAGACACTTCTCACACAGCTGGTCTGTCGATGCACGCATCGATATTGGCGTATATATTTTCGTTGGTTGAAGCAAATAGGATAAATTGTCAATTGGGACCCACAACCAGTGACAATGTATTGTACATACAAGAATTTACTGCAACGTTATTAAGGTCGGCGTTTCCACATCTCACCGATAATCAAATAAAGATTACAGTGCAAGGAATGTTTAATCTTAATCAAGACATACCAGCATTTAAAGAACATCTTAGAGATTTCCTTGTTCAAATTAGGGTAAGTATTGTGGAATCGTGAGAAATTGTGTACAATCTTCTCACTGAGTTTAAGCTGCATGTAAATCATTTACATTAAAGTTAAGTGCACTCATTTAAGCACAGTAACTTTCTCACCACACCACATCAGTGGTTATTGGTCTTTTTAAAGATTTTGAATTAATTTTCAATTACTGTTTAGAGTACTGTTTAAAAATGTTATCCCCTTCCTTTACTGAAATTTAGATGCAAGCTGTACTGAACGACCAGAGTGTATTCATCTGGAAAATAAGCTGTATCACTTATTACCTATTATAATACTGGCTAGTGACAGAATTAGGTGTAGAAAAGTCTGATGATTGATTATATTTAAAAATTTCCTTTTCCTTGGAGGTTGTTGGACTGTGTCACTAAAGTACTACTGTCTTATTAGACTAATTGTGCATTCCTCTGTCTTCTGTGTATCCAAAACGAGCCGTTCTACAATTCCACTTGATTTGAAACATACAGCCATCATTTTCTTCTTTACAGATCGGGATTTTCTGACAACTACGGGTGTCCTTATCATCAAATACCCAAACTTTGTTTTGAGCTTTGGTCAGCACATCGTAATAATACAGCCAAGTCTCGTCACCTGTCACGATGTTGTTCACATATCGAGATTGTCTCTTATTAAACTTTTTTAGCATCTCCCGGCACCAAGTCACACGTCGTATCATCTGCTCTTCAGTCAGTCGATGGAGCTCCCAGAGAGAACAAAGTTTCTTCACGTGCAAATGATCATGCGGAATCGAATGAATTGCTGGTGCATTTAGGCCTGAAGTACCCTCTGTCTGTTGGTAGGTCTCTCGCCTGTCCTCGCCAAGCATTTTCCTCACAGTAGTAACGTTTTCCTCCGTAACTGACGTTCATGGGTTTCCCGATCTCTCGGCATCCTCCACAGTTAAATTTCCCCTTTGGAATTCTCTCTATACCATCTGAATATCATTGTGCGATGTGGACAAACATCTAATGCAAGAATCATTTCTTCAAAGCACTGGTCAATATTTAAACCACGCACGAAATTATAACGCAAAACTGCCCTTACCTTATTTGGTGGCCGCGATGCCATCGCAAGCACTTTACACTCTCACTACTAATGAATAACAGCCCATCGACATGGCGCGGCGACTACTATGCACGTATGAACATGTCTCAACATGCAGCAACAAGCAGCTTCCCACGATGCATTGTTGCGTCATATTGGAAAACTTTCAATACCGATCATCTTCATTGATAACTGTACAGACCACCTCAATTGAATATGTACTCAGGGCGTTGTAAAATTTTTGTTCAAAAAAAGCTGCCCTTTTTAAAATGTTATTCTTTAACAAAAAAAAAGTAAAATATAAGTATGTTAATTGTTTTAAAAATTATAATTTATTGTATGTTCCTTAATTTTGAATTAAATTTCATTGTTTAAAAACACTTTTGTTTCACTTTTTCTCAAAATTTTTAAAATTTTCAATTCTAATTTTACTATTTTAAATTTCTCGTGATTCTCGAAATTTCCCGCAATATTAATTTAAAATTTGTCATTCCTTAAACGCAGCAAATATCAGGGAAATATCTTCTTCTGGGCTTCCGGGCTGGAACCGCGTCACTGGTATAACTGCCGACGTTTCGTACCCACTCATACGGGACATCTTCAGGGCTCAACTACTGCTACTGTTTGTTGCACTGAAACTGACAGACAGACAGTAGTAATAGTTGAACCCTGAAGATGTCCCATGTGAGTGGGTATGAAACGTCGGCAGTTATACCAGTGACGCGGTTCCAGCCCGGAAGCCCAGAAAAAGACAGTATGGACCACGACCGCGGAAGTCTACGTACCAGATTTATCAGGGAAATGATTTCCATTATATAAAACCATAAAATATTTTCCCAAAAACCTTGCTAAATAAGAATTGATTAGATTAAAAATCTAGCTATTTATTTCGTATTGTTACATATGTTATTATTTTATTTACATTGGATGCATTTGTTAACAGGAATATACAGGTGAAGACGATTCCGATTTGTTCTTGGAAGAACGGGAAAAGGCTTTACAGGTGGCGCAAGCTGAGAAACGACGAGTGCAGCTTTCAGTACCTGGAATCCTGAATCCGCACGAAGTGCCGGAAGAGATGCAGGATTAGCCGTTTTAGTGACCTTGAGCCTGCTAATTCAGACATATATATTTGTAGACAGAAAAAAACACATATAAACACAATTACAAAATTCTGATTTAGATGATAATGATATTTTTGTATTCTTGTCAACTTGAATTTGAATATAAAACCTAATGTAATAATATGTATGCAATGCAGTTCTAGTATGAATGTGTTTTGTGTTTTTCCCTCTCTATATTGATTTTTTTACTTTAGAAATATCTATCATTTTAAAATGTATGGCAGGAATGCCATCAATGTTTTTGTTACATTTTTTTTATAATTAAGTAAATGTTAGAAAGTGTATACTTAAAAATTTATATAATTTTCAAGAGGGCTTGTGTTGTTAACATGCTAAATCCTATGAATATTTTCTATTTAATAGATAATATATACACACAAAACACAAACTGTATTGCTTTATTCATAACTATTCATTTTTTCGTCTCTGTCTTATTTAATGAAATTGAATTGGTTTCATTTCATTTCCTTTTTTTTATTCTAACGGTTAAACACAAACTGACGTGAATTTATAACGATTTGAATGGTTGCTTCGGTTGAATGGAAATAAGCTGTGGATGTTATGCATAGGATATGAATGTTCTAGTTATATATTTTGTAGATTCAACATAGTTAAGTTTGTCTCCTTTTTTATTATAATTATTAGTCAAAAAAAAAAAGAAAAATGTTTTCAAGAAATTACATCACTTTTCTTGGATACATAACGTCGTTTTCTTTTTAATTTCCGTATCGAATTTGAAAAAAAATCATAAAAAAAATAGATTTCTTGTACTTGTCAGTAAAACTAGCTGTAACATAAATAATTAGACTAGACTTGGAATTATTTACATACAGTTTGTTGCATATGTGATTCTATTTATGGTATTAAAAAACAATTTAATTCTGTTTCGAAAATAATTTAAATTTTTAATTATATGAGGTTGTTTTAAATGTACAACATCCTTTATAAAAGTCCAGTTCGATATAAAATATTTGCAAAACCAAAAGTGAATTGTTCTCACAAAATTTAATAAATACTTTAAGGTAATCTGACGGCTAGTTATAAAATTTGTAGCAATTTAATAAGAATGAAATAATAAAAAGAACACTTTCACTACATTAACAAATTTAAATTTATTTTGAAAAATTCTACTAAACTGTTTTGGATATAAAATCAAATTTCTCTCCCTTATTTTATAAAACAAAATTGCATTTGTAACGAGTGAATTTCCTGCGATTAAATTTTTTTGTTAGAATATATTAACACCTCCAGACTTGTACGTTCAAACAATTTACTTTCTTTTCATACAAACATTAATTATAAACTCTCTCAAAACTCACGAAATGCTCTTACGATGATGTCACTACTGTTTTTGCAATGATACCCGTTTAGCAGCTCTGTTTCTGACTTACTCCGTCCAAAGTTTCATTTTTTCTCTTTAATCCCTTTAAATGTTTTAATAGCATATTAGCTTATATGTAATTTATTTACTCTAAAGATTTTTTGACATAACTTTGTAATTTTTTTATAAATATATATCAAATATTTCTCCGGCTTTTTCTTAATGAATATTTCTTTTTCCCTTTAGTTGCAATTATCCAATGTTCCATCTACTTTCACGTAACCACCGCCACGTTCGTTTTATAAACTGTTAAGCACTTAATACTGCCTTTAATATTTTTTTTACTCCTATTTTATGGAAAAGAGGAAATTGACAGGTACAAGAAATTTTTGTATGTAGTTCTAACATGTTTTGCTTTTTCGTCAGTTAGAATTTGATGTGCATTTGCATTGATAAAGTGCAAGATAGACTTTAATCGTTATTTAATTGTGCTGTAAATAGCCTTTAAAAATACTAGAAAAAACTTGCTGGGTAATGGTATTCATCTTTGCGTGCACATTACATTTTTCCGTATTCATACAAAAAAAATTTAAAATAATACTTGAGCGAAGTGTGAAAAACAAGAGAGATAAATAAAATGTTACTTCATTGTATGGTATTTAGTCTACAATAACATAGCATTTTTGTACAAAATAAAAAGAGAAGCTTACATTTGCTTTGTATACAGTTTATAAAAAGAAAGTAATTAAAAAAAAAAGATAAATTGATTGATGTATACAAATTGCATTATATTTCGTTCATAAGCAGTTGTATACTGTTTCTTTTGAGAAATTGTAGTTTATTAAGTTTGTTCTAACTTATTGACTGGATTGGATTTCTCAATAATCTTTACTTTTCCACCAGTTTGTTTCTTTCTAGTTGTTAAGTTTTCTACTACTTTGACCAATCACAAAATAACATGTACTGAATTAAACATAGCCGTAAACTATAAATCATAAGCAGTAAATGTAGTTTGGTTTTATTCGATAAGTAAGTACTTTGAATCAGTGATAGAGATGATGGTGATAAAGTTAGAACAACTTTAATATTTGTGATTATTTCAATAATAAATCAGTTGAAATAATATTGATGTTTTATTCAATTTCCCCCATTTTTGAAAATTGGCAAATTGATGGTGTTAAAATATGTTGAAGTAAAATTAGTTCCCAAAAGATCTCATAATAACCAGAATTTCTCCATAAAAACTTGTATTTTATTTTTGTCAAAATAACCTTAACACCTCCAATATACTTTCGATTCAACTTTATACGCTTATCTAATCGATGATTCCATTGTTGGAAACGCCGTCGTTGAACGATGACCTTTCATATCCCCCTTAATTCGTGGAAACAGAAAAAGTCCCATGAAGCAAGATCAGGTGAGTAGGAGGCATGGGGCCAGTCATAATATACCTGCTTAAGACTATGTGAGCAAGTACATTCTCATGGTGAAAAAAACATTCTCCCGTCTACCACAAATCTGACCTCTTTCGTTGAACACTGTTGCGCAGTCTTCTCAGAACCTCCAAATAGAATATCTGATTAATTGTCTGACCATATGGAGTTCTGTAAGGACGCCCAGAACGAGGTTTGTCATCAGTTGACATTTCATCATTTTTGAAACTAGAAAACCATTCGTACACTAGAGTTTTTCCCATAGTGTCATCCTTGTAAACTGTTTCTGCAGCATTTTTTCCGTGCAGAAAGCAAAATTTCGCAGTCACACACTGTTCACTTAAGTCCGACATTACAAAAAAACTATGAGCAATCGAAAATACTTGCAAAGAAATGCACTGTAAGAAGACAGCCTTATATGGCGAAGAAGCGACTGCACCGAACGCAGAATATGTTGCATCACGTGCACCTAGCGGTAGAAATGCGTGCTGGACCAGCGCTGCCAGTCTGGTTATTTTTGAGTACTCCCTCCTATTTGAAAACTGATCATATTTATACATTGGCTCGATGAGATAGTCGATAAAAACTGCAAAAATATATCTAATAAAGATTCGCATTGGTTAGCGAATGTATTTTTCTGTTTCTAAAATCACTTGGGATATTATTCAGAATCGGTAGATTTTAATAGTTATATAAATTTTCATCTTAATTCAGTGTGAAACTGACAATGTAAAAATAAAACTATAATATCAATTAAATTGTTATTTACAATTTCATTAATAATGAGAAAAAGTAATTTTTATTGCTTTTTCTAAAGTTTTGGAACACGTCAACATTTGACGCTTGCTAACTTTTACATTAACTCATTATTGCCTTTGTATACTAGATTTGACTATATACAAAGTCAATGCAGATGTCTACATAACATATACAGGGTGTCAACTTCTTTACGTCTGCGGGGTCGAAGTCCATTACGCCTTAAAAATTCCAGTTAAAGAATTAAAACTGTAATTATAGTTTTATATGTGGCAGAGGGAAGCCTACTTTACAACTCTGGGCGTATCGGACTGACTTTTTCTATTAGACACACATTAAATCGGTTCAAAGACACAAAAGGATGGAAACACATTGGCATTTTATATGTTAATATACATCGGCAGTGGTACCTTTTCTAGAATTAGTTTCGGCACTCATCGATGTAATGTGCATGATTTGACACCCAAATATGATTTAAATTAGCACTGCTAGGGTATACCCAAGGAACAATTTTTAAATTTCGCGGAAGTTTTGAGTTGGTACTAGTAAAAATAAAGGTTAGCTATGATTTCAATTCATTCAAGAAATTAGGAAATAACATGTTTTTAATGCGTACGGTTTTCGTTTTAATTTTGATTTTGAAATATACACCTTAACTATTAATATTCATGCTGTAATAAAATAAAATATAATTTTAGATGTAGTTATTTTTTCCTTGGGCAACTTAAAACACCCGCGAAATTTAAAAATTGTTCCTTGGGTAGACTTACAGAACTGCTATACACTATGCCAAGTTTTTTGCAAATGTAACAAAAATGTGTTCAAATAGAAATCAAACTAGTTAAAGACGGTTTGATCGTCGTTTAACAATTACGCGAGACTAAAATGAAACAAATCAACCATGGCATTACCTTTTTTTAATTTTCCAATATACTTACTAAACGTATTTGGAAAGACGGTAATGAAGTGCTATGTCGTTTTTGTATTACTCTTTCGAAACTCTCAATATACTGCTTATTCCGTTACTGCTAGTTCTTCATTCAATTGAAACTTACTTCCAGCGAGAAAAACTTTAAGTTTGAGAATATAATTTAGATTCGTTGAATACGGTAGGTGTAGCGCAACCTGAACTATTGAACTTTTCTGGAATAACTGTAAACGTAAGAAACGCGTGCTCACGCCACTCAAGTTTTCGTATCATTGTAATAAAATGGAGCCATTTGTGGAGTACTACATATCTGGTACGTAGACTTCCGCGGTCGTGGTCCATGCTGGAACCGCGTCACTTGTATATCTGTCGACGTTTCGTACCTATTTGTATGGGACATACTCAGGGCTCAACTACTGCACTGAAACTTGTGTAAGTCGATGGTGGACGGGTTTATATATGGGTCAATGGAGTGTTGCGGCTGCGGTTGGGTAGTTTGGAGATGCAGGATTACCAGGCGTTGTGTAGGGGGTAGCCATCATCGCGGTTAAGGTTATTAGGGTGCCTAGAGATCTCTATAGTTTCACGGATTTTGCGACCATAGTAATGGTTAGTGTGGGATAGGATCTTAGTCGAATTAAATTGGACATGATGCCCGGTTTCCAGCCTATGCTGCGCAAGTGCAGAACCGGCTATGCGCAGCAACCTAGTACCTACCCTACCCTACCCTACCCTATATACTACATATCATTTTTTGGAAATGTTTTTTTTTTCAATTTTACCGCCAATCCAACCCGTCATAGTATATTTTGAATACATTGTAAAATTTACAATGTACAATACATAAGTAAATCATACAATATAATAAATGTTTTTATGTAAGGGTTAATTTTAAAAACACAATAACTGACGAAAATAATGAAACTGAAAATTTTAACTGTAATTATTATGATATTTATTCTAGGTGTAGATCTTGACCGTTGGGACTTAGTGGAGGAGTCGGTGGGGCCCTTAAGCTAAAAAGTTTGAATAAGAGCAACATAATACCAGTTTTATACTAATTTTCTTAATCATAAGTATTTAAATTAAAATGTTTAAAAAACTGTTGTTTTAGGCATAATCAGCATATGACATAAGAATTTCGGTAGCATCGTATTAATTTATATTCTAGGGAAAGTATTTTTTCCTAATTATGAACAAATATTTAGACACTTGCTCCGTTCCTATTGCTATTATTAGATTTAATTATAAGGTAATACTAAGGCATTATACAATAAAATATATTTATTCTTCATACAAAATGTACAAAACTTACAACGTTATAAAAGTAACAAAACAACTATTTTAAAATCGAATGCTGAAATCCTTAAAATCGGGTCTGGTCAAATTTTCCCAATTTGTTAAATCACAGTGGTCGATTTGACATCCAGGTGAACCAGTGTTAGATAGCCAAATTATCCTGAAACAAAATATAGTTATTAATCAGCAAATTAGTACATATTTTTTAAACTATTTGCCGATATTTTGTAACAAATTATCAACTTACGCATTGATCACTAAAAAAATGAAGTACAGTTCTGGACGCAGTAATTTAAAATAAATTCAAGCAAAGCATTATAACGTTTAGAAGTTTGGTAATTAATTTTTAATTAGTTATATATTGCTGCCTTACCAGGTATCAAAGGAATCAATAAGTTATTCACAATAAAATGGGTGCACGTAATTAATGACTAAGGTACGCCATAAAACACGGATATTTCCACAAACTATCATGGATGTTTTGGTAATGTATTTACATACATGCAGTGACAAATTATCTATGACTATGACCAAAGAAATTTAGGGCTACATCTGCTCTACATTCTTGTTAAAAAAATACCAAGTCAAAATTGTTCAAACAACTATGTCAATAGTGCAGCTGTAACAGTGAGACAGGAATTTTTCCATTAAAATATTTATAAGTTATGAACTATGATTATTCCGTGATTCTACTCTTGTTTAGTTGAAACAATTGGCAATAGAAAAGGTGTATGTTTGGAGACAATTACAAGTGATTGTTTACATCCTATGACCGCGTTTAAATTTTATAAAACGTTCCAAAGAGGAAATTTAAGTTTGGAAAATGCTTTATGGTTAAAACGCTCCATCTCGTCCGTTACTGAAGAGGACATTGATGGAGTCGATAGGCATGTAAATTATCGCGAGATGGAAGAATATCTGGGCTTTCATGACCGGTAATTACCTTAGAAAGGTGTGTTCCGTTTGGATATTTCCGTGCCTTAACAGATGAGCAGGTGGCACATTCCATAACGCGGCGAAATTTAAAAATGGATCATCTCGTAATGTTAGCAGTGTTTTGAGAAGTGACAAAACCTAGTTTTACTACTATGATGCATTCATTAAAGCATGAGAACAAAATCTGGTTGTTTTACTATTTATGTGGAAATTTACATTCGTTAAGAAAATAGTGTCTGTCTTCTTTATCATGAAAGAAATTGTGGTGCACGTGATTTTGGAAACTCAAAAAAAAAACACTCCAAAATGGTACATTGAATAGAGCCTATTCAGAATGCGTAGAAGCACTCAGACCATTCGTTCTCGCCCGAGACCATACACTTGATTTTTTCCACAGTACAATGCACCATCTCATAACACCAACATTTATTACAAATATTCGGCATAAACCATGCTAAAGATATTGAAACATTCACCCTATAATTTCAATCTCCATGTGATTTTGTTGTGCACCCTCATGCAAAGAACAGACTAAAGGAGAAGAAGATTTTTCAAGAATGAGGATACTTTCTTGGAACGTAAGATGGCGAGTAAAAAACTTTTAAAAGAGCAGCGGTTAGTTTGATGACCGGTTTTAAAAAATGGACAGCGCACAGTATGTGGAAATCCCTTTGTATACAGTCTGTCGCAGAGAAAAGCGAACTTTTTAAAAAAAATATTCTTAGTGGCATCATTTATTTAAAAGTATGCGTCGATAAGGTAGATCTTTCGCCAATGTTGTATCAAAATATCATGACATTTGCATCATTAGAAGCAGAAAAATTGCGCATAAAGTAAAAGTGTGTATGTCGCATTGGCCGAAAAATATAAAGTTCTGTTTTAAACTTGGTAAATTGTTTACTGACACGTTTAATTTGATGAAACAAGTGTATGGTGATGGGTGTTTATAACGTACGAGTGTGTATGAGTGATATAAACAATTTAAAGACGGTCGTACGGACATAAATGACGACGAATATCCTGGTGCAAAGAAATCTATGGTTACAGAAAGAACATCGAACTTGTGCGTGAATTTATCAGAAATGAGCTGAAATCCTCATTGCGATACGTGGGAATGGAATTAAATATTTCCAAAGATTCACTTCATCGGATTTTGACACAGGATTTGGGACTGAGAAAGATTTGTGCAAGATTTGTACCCTACAAGCTAACTGAATTTAACATTACAAACTTCATGCTATTGTAACTGGCTATGAGACGTGGTGTTTTCAATATGATCTAGAGACCAAGCGTCAAAGCTCTGAATGGAAGCACCTAAGCGAAGAAAGACCGAAAAAGCCGTTTGGAGAAGTCGAAAGTGAAGATAATGTTGATTTGTTTTTATGATTCGAAGAGCGTAGTGAACAAAAAGTTTGTATCAACTAGTCAGACAGTCAATGCTGTATATTATCTTGGTGTTATGAAGTGTCTTTTGGAGCGTATTCGTCGTGTGCGCCCTCAATATCGTGAAAATGATAGCTGGCGTTTGTTATTTGATAATGCACCATTTCGTCGCTCGACGCTTATCAATGATTTTCTAACTACAAATGGCATTTTAACCATCAACCATTCACCGTATTCACCAGATTTGGCTCTCTGTTATTTCTATCTATTCTCCAAACTACATTTGCCGATGAAAGAACAGCGTTAGGCCGACGTCGAAGCCATTGAAAAGGCGTCGACAGTGATCTTGAAGCACATCTCAAAGATGAACTTAAAAATTCATTCGACATATGAATTGACCGTGCAAAACGTTGTATTGAAACCGAAGGTGACTACTTTGAATAAAATAAATGAATTTTACCAAATAGTAAGCTTTTGTTTTATTTTTAAAAAGTTCGGTTTTCTCTGCGACAGACTCTATCTCTTTTTTTGGGTCAAAGGAATTTAAGTCTAACTAATTCAATTTGTTGTTAACTTTGAGCATAAACTTCTTTAGAGACGACTTTTATCGATAAAATGCAAAGTTATTAACTATTAATACAGATGAATAAATAAATTTTATAACACACAAATAGAAGTATTCGAGGACAAATATTAAAGGCAAAAATAATTAAAATTAATTGGAAATTCCTTGCCTAAAAATACGCTTTAAGTGACGCACACGTTGCAATATTTATATACCTACTATATGTGCTGAATTGAAATAAGCCATCAATTATGAACCAGGCGTTCTAGAACATTTTATCTGTCGATCAAGGGATAATTATTTCACGTGTACGATCGGACTAAATATAAATTTTCTGTTGGCACAGGAACACTGTTGATGATTCTTATTTTGTTATTGTTCAAGTTTGACGTTTGCATGTTTGCATTACCCATGCACACATGTGTACTTGGCAGTACGTGAAAATTTCAAGGGTCCATGACATCAAAGGAAAATAAAAGTTACATTATTTTATTTTGTAGCTATTTGGTATTCAGGAGGGTTTTCTTAAAGTACATACGGGTCTTTTTTGTAATAGTTTTAGTCTAATAACGTTCTCTCTTTATTAAATTAGGAAATATCGATCTACATAAATTAATTAAAACTTTCTGTCGAGGATTTTAAAAGAAACTTCTAGTGATTAAAAATAGTTTCTGTTGAATAAGAAAGTTGAAATATATTTTCTGCTAACCAATCAAATTGATGTCATATACCATTCTGTTGTTATAATATCTTCTTTATTGGCCATAATCCCTTACGGTTATAAAATCCTTAGTATTCTAACCACCACTAAACACCCTACTAGGGATTAAACACAATTATAGGAGTAAATATGTAAAGGGAAAGTTTTATTACAGATACGGTATTCGTAAAATATTATTAGTTTTAAAATTTTAGGACTTTAAGACGTAGTTTTTTCGTGTGTTGTGGGGAATCGCGATTTTTGAACAATGAGGAAACAAAGACTTTAGCAATACAAAAAAAGTCGTAATAAAGACTTTATAAAAACTGGTAACTATTCTCATCGAGAAATAGCAAAACGAGAACGTGTTTCGTGTAAAACAGTCAACAAAGTGGCAAAATCAATTGCAAAAACCTACCATGCACTTTGAACAGCCGCATTTATTGTGGATGGAAGAGAAAAGCGGATCGTAGAAACAGATAAATTGTTATAAGATCATTAGAGAATCAACAGATCGAACTTCGCAATTTTCATTATACGAGGAGAAAATTTATAGTCGCCGGCCAGCGGATGAAGATGCATGCGTACCTTTTTCCAATCTTCAACCATGAGGTTTTTATGGTGTTTCGCTCATTATAATCCCAATGGGCAAAACACCATAAAAACTTCACGGTTGAAGATTGGAAAAAGGTACACATGCATCATTATTTTACCTATGTTCATAAAATTTTACACGTTCTTAATAGACTTAAAAATCGTATTAATATTTCGTCGTTTCAGGGTTGTATTCAGTGATAAATCGCGCTTAGAAACGGTAAGGATAGATTTCCGCTTCATTAGGAGTATATCATACGAGCGTTTTCATGAAGCTGCAGTGGTTCAAACAGTTAAACATCCTCCAGTTATTATGATTTGATCCTACATATCAGGAAAGGTGCTAGGACCTCTGTATTATTCACGGGTACAATAAATTAAGTACAACACAAATCCGTAATGGAATGAATACTAATTCCATACATTGATTCTTTAAGTTCTGGAAATGTGCACCATGACAGAGCAAAATTAATAAAAGATGTCTTCTGACAGCAATTTGCAGGTGTTGCTGTGACTCGGCAACTCTCCTGACCTAAACCCAATCGAAAATGTATTGAATAGTTTAAAACGGATTGTTTTAACTCTCAACTCCAAATCCGACCCTAGCTGTTTTAAGTTAAAATATTGAAGATACTTGCAATAATCAGGGTTTGAAAGAATTAGCTGCGTCATGTATCAGAAGCAGGTCGAGAAGAATTGCCACTGTTATCAAAAAGAAGAGTGGCTTAACAAAACAATAATTCAAATTATTTAAAAATATATATTAATCTTTATATTATAATGTTAATAAACAGTTATTAAGTGCGTACATTTTGTTTTGCTATTGAAAATTGTAAATCTTCAGACACAAACATTTTAGTTTAACAATTTTATTCAATGTTTATATGTGTTTATACTTATGTATGGAATTGACGGAGCTGTTATGGTAAAAGTAATCTGCAGACATGTGTTATTTCTTTCCTTTCCATTCGTATCTTCAGTCGAGTGTTAAGTGTATCTATAGTTATATGCATATGTGTTTGTAAATTCACATTGATATATGAACATATGTATGTACAGGGAGATGCAAAAAATGTATCCATTGGATTATATTACTATATAGGTCACTGAGATTGATAATATCTTTTCTATCGTTTGCTGTGGTTTAGTCTATTTTTGTATATATCATTTCTTATTTATGGGTTTGTTGTTATTGTTTTCTATTTCAAGGATTTCGGAGTTTTTGAAGTCGAATTCATGTTCTTTCAAACTATGTTTAGATAAAACTGTTACATTCATTTTGTTACTATTCAATCTGTATTTGTGTTAACAAATTTTGTATGTACATAGGTATTGTTTTGTTTGTCCTACGTATGTACCTTCAAAACATTGACATTTGTTTTATACATACTGTGTCTTTGGTTTTCTTTAGATGTTTGACGTTTCATTTTGGTAGAGAAGGATTTTTTTGTATTTTTCAGTTTGTTGACTATTTTAATGCTCTATTTTCCAAATAGTTTGTTTAGATTTTACGAAAGGCGTGGTGCGTACGATAAAGCCATGCATTTTGGTTTGTCATTGTTTGTGATAGTATTTTCTCTGTTTTTAAATGTGAATAATCTTTTTTCTATGACGCCCGGAGGATAGTTTTTTTTTTGGAAGCAATGCTTTAATTTTATTCATGTTTTTTGCAATATTATTTTTATCTGAAAGTTCATAATACCTGCCTACTAAGTTAATATAAACTAAGTGTTTTATTATCCCCTATTGGTTGAGAAACCTAAACAAAAAAAAAATTGATAACAATTGATACCAAGCTATTCTAAACGATTCCCCAGGATCGCCGTCCATATTCCATTTTTCGCTTTTGTAAATAATTTCTTGGATATAGCAATGTTCATTGTTAACTTAAAAAAATCAATCTAAATATCAAATTACTTTTTGTAGTAGGACAAACAGTAAATCACTTATCCTGACGGTTAAAAAGATCTTTAGATGGTTTTGTTTTCATACAAAGTAATTTAGAAATATAGGGTCATGTTCATTCTATGGGAGAAAAATGTATTTAAATTAATAATAAATTAATTTAAATCATGTAATTTGTAAGCAAAAAACTTTAATTTCTCTTCCTAACTTCATTAAGAACGTATTTAAATACAAAAATAAATTTCCGTGTTTCTTTTCGTTTCCAGTATATTGCTTGGTAGTTAACAATAACTAAACTAAATTTAGAAATTATATATATACGTTTAACAAAATAAAATAAATACTTCTGTAGATATTTTATTAATTTTAAATAAATATCAAAGTTTCTTTTCAAATAATAATAATTTTTAAGCTACATTTAAATGAAAAATAAAACTATAAAATAACTAAAATTTAAACATGTGAACCCAAAATGACCTTCATTATATTTTGAAATGTTTTATTAAAAAGTACTTCTTTTGCGAGCTTATAAAAAGGTTAGAATCAAAAATAAACGTGTAAATATTTTGAAACAGCAATGTGTTAGTATTACCAAACTTACATTTTTTCAATAGTTGTGCGACGACCCTGTATTTTCCCCACAATGGTTCCCTTCCTTGAATTTTTAACCCAACCTGCTATATTTAATTGTTCACAGATTTCTTTGCAGTACTTCGTAAAATAAAGTCCTTAAAAATAACGCATATATTACAAAAATACTTAATCCATAAAAAATAGTGTTTCACTCACCTTGTACTTTTCCATACACTTCAAATTCTACAGAAACTGTTGGTTCAATTCCGCTGCCCATTTGTGTGATTGCTTTTATTAATCTATCACTTCGGAAGTTAATTTGTTACTTATGAGGTGACTAATTGTTCTAAGCGTTGGATCGGTCTCGGGGGTCTATTTAAAACTGAAGCGACGCACACGTATATTCTTTGGCACTGAATTATGTAATTCGATTATAATGTAAATAGAAACACAAACTGAACGAGTATTTTGATTTTAGAAGCAAGTATTTATTTCGGGTATGTTCTATAGGAATTTAAATAATTTTTTTAGTGTTAGAATTTAAAATGATTTTAAACAAATCAACTTTAATATGTAATGCATATCATTTTATTTATTGATGTGTTGTATTAATAAAGTATATAGTAAGCCTGCAGAAACGAGTGCACACTCATTGGCGGCGATGATATATTTCGAAAGCGGTCGGATATAGCAGAAGTCAAGATTCATATCCGTATGGTATGTGTATGAATGCCGTATTAGAATGATGATGGCGAATCGACGGTGTTCTTTGTTATGTTCTACGTTACGTTCTACGTTTGCATTTTAACGTGCCCACCATATACACTGGAATCTCCTCGAAATGTAAAATATGATATCACAAAAATACATTGTCCATTTATGCGAATATATACGAGGGTAGTTTGACAAGCAATGAGAATGGAAAAGAAAAACGAATTTTTTAAATACAAAATAATTTTTATTTTTCAATATATTTTCCTAAAAGAGCAATACATTTATTCCAATGGTGCTCCAATGCCCTTATGCCATCTCTAAAATGCGATTCTGATAGGTTTGTAAAATATTCATTTACGAAGATGATAAGCTCGTCGAAAATTTCTTTCCACCTAGTGCCGTTTTCAATTTTGGAAAAAGGTGGAAGTCGGAAGGGGCTAGATCTGGCGAATAAGGCGCATGCGGTACTAATTGGAAATGCAACTCGTGGATTTTGGACATCGCAACTGTGCTGGTATGCGAGGGAGCGTTGTCTTGGTGAAACAGAATCTTTTTCTTTGCCATTCCTGGCCCTTTAGCACGAATCTCAACATTTAATTTTTGTAGAAGTTCTGCATAATATTGTCCGTTTATTGTGGCACCTTTCTGAAGGTAATCAATGAGCAAAATGCCATTTGAATCCCAAAAAATTGATGCCATCACCTTGTTTGCCGATAAAGTGGTTTTCGCTTTCTTTGGAGGTGCAGAACCACGTTCTAGCCATTGTTTTAACTGTTGTTTAGTTTCGGGTGTACTGTAGTGTATCCAAGTTTCATCCCAAGTAACAAATCGCCTACAAAAATCAACCGGATTCCGCTTATAAAGGTCCAAACACTCATTGGAAATGCGCAAACGAGTGAACTTTTGATCAGTCGTAAGCAATCGCGGCACCCATTTTGCCGAAAGCTTGGAAAGGCCCAATTCTTTCGTTAAAATGTGATGTACGCGTTCTGTTGAAATGTTTACCATGTCTGCTATCTCTCTCACTTTAAGTCGTCGATCTTGCATAATAATATTATGGATTTTTATAATCATTTCCTTAGAATTCACGATTTTCGGTGCTCCATGGCGCGCTTCATAAACACAGCTTGTTCTACCACGTTTAAATTCATTTACCCATCTACTTATTGTGGCGGATGATGGAGCAGATTCACCAATGTTTCCCGTAACTCATCTTTTATTTCGGTAGCTTTCATACCCTTAATTACGAAGTATTTAATCATCGCACGATACTCTGCTTTTTCCATTTTAACAAAACGACGTGTTGCTTCTTTTTCAATGAGCTGTCAAAAATAAACTAATCAACCGCTTTATCTAAATATCGGAATGCAAACATATAAATAGGCAACCTAAATTACAGTGCATTTGTTTTACCAATTAGAGCGTCACCTATGTGTCATTCTCACTACTTGTCAAACTATCCTCGTATGAAGACGTATTTTGGAATATTGCGAATAATTAATAAAAAACAAAAGTCCTTTGTGTCTTCTTTTAAATTGTTATCATTTGTTACTAACTAATATACATATTTGTTACCAAATACTTATCAACGCATAAAACTATCCATTAAATATTCCAATTTTAATATTACGTTTACATGTTCTATATACAGTGTGTTTAGCACTTACGAAATAAAATGATTTTTGACGTTATTTTAGAAGATTATGAAAAATGCTCGGACAGGACAATTTTTAAATTGAATTTAAGTAAACGCTTGAATGTGCGGAGTAAGCCTGCAGAAACGAGTGCGCACTCATTGACGGTGGCAATATATTTCGAAAGCGGTAGGATATACACCAAGTCGAGATTCATATGCGTATAGTATGTATATGAATGTCGGGTTAGCACAAAAATATTGTAGATAATGAAGAATTTCGAAACTTTTGGGGGAAATAGGTTCCGGAATTGAGATTGCCAACAAGAGATCAATTACAGTATAGCTTTCCTCGGATGAAAAACACGATTACGGATCAAATAAAAGCAGAGTTAAAAGACCAAGAAATATGGCTGACCGTAGATGAAATAACGGATGCAAGAAAGAATAGTATATTAAATGTGTTAGTGCGCTCTTTAAAACGCGGCGAGATTTCCTTGGCTCTTCTTTTACGTAGTAGAATATTACAGAATACAAACGCGGAAAGCATAACAGAAACTCTAAAGCATACCTTTGGGAAGTTCAATATATCGGCAAACCATCTTGTAATGTTGGTTACAGATGGGGGTTTGAATATGGTTAAAGCTGTAAAGTTACTAAAACATTATCCTCAATTGCTTGTTGTAATCTGTTTGCTCTATGCATGTCATCTTGTAGCTGAATTTATTAGAAACAGTTATCCAAAAGTAGACCAAGTAATTACATTTATTATTTTAAATATTTATAGTAACTGAGCCATACGCTATTGTGAAAGCACTCGTTTCTGCAACCTTAGTCCCGATTTAGCATCTTATGACATCTTTTTATTTCCATACGTAAAAGTGAAAATGCCTGGATTGAAATTTAGTACCTGGGAAGCGATTGTGGAAGCCTACGAAAACTTCGTATCTGAGGTGACTGAAGAACAATGTGCCCAATGTTTTGAGAACTGCTTCCACCAATATGCAGAAGTGCATATCATAAAGACGAATATTTTGAAAACAATAAAAAAAAATTGTTTAAAATAATTGATTTTTTCTGTATCATCCGCAAAATATTTGAAGCAACCTACGTATTGATATTTAGATTAGATATATGCACTTCTACTACGAAATACTATAGAAAACTACGAAAATGAGGCATTATTATAAATTTATCCTGATCTACGGTTAACGGCATGCCGATAACGGCATGCCGTTTCCACAGGTATAAACCTGTGGAAACGATTATAACACTGGCGTAAAGAGGTTATATTAATTGTTACTGTTTACTTACTACAAAACTCGTTATACACCGCTGATATTGTATTGATAAATAGAGATTACAAATAAAAAATGAAAATAAGAAGAAATTGGTAAAAATCGAAGTAAGTAACGACATATAAAATAATTGTAAAAGTAAACAAGATGCATAATCAGGGTTGGTAACTTTAAACCATCGAACTACCCTAGTTTAGGATTTTTTAGTACCACTACAGGGTATTAAAAATTGCTCACCTGTGATTCTTTGAATATATAAACAATAGAAAATGACAGTTCAATTTTTTCCATTTCGTAAGTTTAAAATTTTGGACTCAAAAATATCCCAGGTCGATGCCATATTGTGGGTGTAACAGGTAGATCAATATAACATAAATATAAGGAACGTAATTTCACTGTGTTTGATTATTTTTGATAGTTTAAAGCTATTTAAACTTATAAAAAGTAATAAAATAAATTTGTCTAAATTAGTATTTTTGATATAAATTCATAAAGATTGATCTGAAGTTTAGATGTTCGAGTTAAAATTTTCATTTGTTTCTTGTTCATGAATGTAAATATGTGTCTATTATTACATTAAATGAGCCTATAATTTTGCTATAAATGTAACACATAATGACGTAGATAAGTTAAATTTAAAGATACACAATAAGAAAGCAAAGAATATTTTAACAGATTTTTTTAAAAATTGGACAAATATCAATTGAAATTATGTAACTTATGGTATGTATAGACCTTGTTTACATACACATTCCTTTGCATTGCCAATAAATTATTATAAATATATATATGGAGTGAGCAATCGACAAGTGTCCTGTAGAGGTACGCTCTAGTCTCTAAGTTTCAATGATTTAAAGTTACCTACCTTGATTATGTAGTTTGTGTATTTTTACAATTATTTCATATATTGTTATTTACTTCTATTTTTACCAATTTCTTTTTGTTATCATTCATTACTTATAGTCTGTTTAATACATTATCGACGGTGTACATTGAGTTTTATATTAAATAAACAGCAACAATAATTAACACAACCTTTTTACACAAGCGTTGTGATTGTTTTCACAGGTATAACAGCGTGGATTTATGTTTATAGGTTGATGGTGGTCATTTTGAACACTTACTATAGTTCTACAACAATGTCTATTTATCTGTTTATTTTAAATAGTATTTATGAATTGGTTTTATAAAAAGTTTATGGAAATTGTATGCTACAATAAATATTACAAAAGTATGATTTCTTTCCTCTCTTTCTTACATACAACATCAATTATTCATTTACAAGAGCTGCCAAATTATATTCAATATTCAGCAAATTCTTACCAAATACTCAGTGCAGCCAATCTAATTTTCTTTTTTCCCTACGGGCACTTGAGATTGCTAACAAAAAATAAATAAAAACCATGAATATCTTTCTCTTTGCTTGAGGTTTTAATATTATTTGCTGGGATAATTATTTTCAATAAGTAAATACTAGTTTTTTCCAGAATACTCTAAATCAAGTATAATTAAATTAGGTATAAATTGTAATAAGATTTATTACAAAACAATAAATAAACATTATTTGCGGTATTAATCACGGTTGATGATACAATCACTTTTGGCGGTGTAAACGAAGACGGGATTGAACTAAGAAAACTGTAAACTGTAGATGTGTACATTTTGTTTGTTTTTTAATTTAATATTATATAGACAGCAAAGTGTTCTCTTTGCTTGAGTTGAAGACCGTTTAATACGTTCATGTGTGTACAGGTAATTAAATAAAACAAAACGAAATCAAAAATAACACAACCTTTTTAAATTAATACAATGTTAAAAAAGTACTAATTATTCAAAGCCGTGTCATATATAGGATAAATGCATAATACGATGTGTGCTGCTAAATTCGACTTCCGGTGGACATAAAAAGTTTGGTGTACCTATTAAAGCCTGACAGCTGGTACTGAAGCCACTCTTTGTAACTGCAAAGTGCTCTCGCAGTGTAAACATACTATAACCGGTTCGGTATCATTTTTGTTTTCTTGGTCCTCCGTTAAGTGTAACAATGGCAACGAATTGTTGTGTTTTCACATGAATCTGAAAAACCGCTATATTGAAAACCAACGTCGTGCGTTTAATGTGGATATTTCATGGGATTGTGTACATGTTTGTATTAATGTAAACTTTATGTAATTTTAAAATCGTTATTATTTCTTTGAAAGAGCAGAATGAATTTACTGTTTTGAAAGCAAAATCGTTCAAATTTTAGTAGAAGACTTTCAATCTGTTTATATTGGAAGAAATAGCATTTTAACATGCTTTTCCAGATTTCTCTTCTCTCAGAATAAAGTCGAAAGATGTTGAAAAATTATGAAATGTTTTACAGACGTCAGTCTCGTTATTTAATAGTCACACGCGTTTCGTGTAATCTAACACTCATCAGTCTATCTGACTTTGTCCATAAACACATTAATTAACCTGACTCTTGATATACATACCAAAAATTGATTTGCACTGTAAAATATTCGTAGCGATTTAAAAATTATGACCATTATCTGACAGATGTATGGCGTTTTAGTCTCAAAATATACAAATAATTAACAAATATTCGTTGTAGGTGTGTGCTATGGTAACACAATTTTTTAAGAAAATTTGAAAAAATCTTCCAAAACAATTGATACTGGTATTTTAGTACTCTAAGAGAAACTGCAACTGGTTTAGCAATATATTTGATAACGATGATATATTAAATAAGAGTTTTTCGACAAAGCTAGAGAGGCTGAAACGTGTATGCCAATAACAAAATGATCACATATGTCTCTATCATTACATGTATTCACAGAAACAAGTTTGATTGATTTCAAGGTTTTTGAAATTTTTGCTATATCATACAGATGCATTGTGGGACCAGTATTCTTTTATGACGCAATTGACGCAGCTAAGTATTGAGAACATTGATAGTCTAGATGTGGAAGAAAACTGCATGACAGTTACTTTCAACAAGATGGTGCTACACCACATACAACATATGCTAATTTAAATTTTTTGATGAAAGATTAATTAGCAGAGGACGTTGGCCAGTAAATTCTCCAGATTTTACTCCAAATACTTCATTTTTGCAAGCTTGAATACAATATATTAATTTGAAGGAATTGTAGCACTCAATAACAAAAGGAATACACAATATAAATATGGAGGTATTACAAAATGTTTTACCAATATGTCTATTTATCTGTTTATTTTATATATATATATAATTGGTTTTATAAAAAGTTTATGGAAATTGTATGCTACGATAAATATTACAAAAGTATGATTTCTTTCCTCTCTTTCTTACATACAACATCAATTATTCATTTACAAGAGCTGCCAAATTATATTCAATATTCAGCAAATTCCTACCAAATACTCAGTGCTGTCAATCTAATTTTCTTTTTTCCCTACGGGCACTTGAGATTGCTAACAAAAAATAAATAAAAACCATGAATATCTTTCTCTTTGCTTGAGGTTTTAATATTATTTGCTGGGATAATTATTTTCAATAAGTAAATACTAGTTTTTTCCAGAATACTCTAAATCAAGTATAATTAAATTAGGTATAAATTGTAATAAGATTTATTACAAAACAATACATGTTAAATATTATTTGCGGTATTAATCATGGTTGATGTTGATGACACAATCACTTTTGGCCTTGTAAATCAAGACAGGAGTGAACTAAGAAAACTGTAAACTGAGGATATGTACATTTTGTTTTTTGTTTCTTAATTTAATTTTATAGACAGCAAAGTGTTCTCTTTTTTTGAGTTGAAGATTGAATTAATACGTTCATGTGTCTAAGACAATGAAATAAAACAAAACGAAATCAAAAATAAGCAACTTTTTAAATTAATACAATAATAAAAAAGTACTAATTATTCAAAGCCCTGTCATTGTAGGTCTGCATTCGTTATTGCTGCTTCTTCGACTTCCAGGTGGACACCTGTTTGGTGTACCTATTAAAGCCAGACCGCTGGTACTGGCCACACAATGTAACTGCAAAGTGCTCTTAATAGCAGTTAAAATACTAATTGGTTCGGTATCATTTTTGCGTTCACATGGTCCTCCAGGTTTCTCTAGTGGGTGGCATACTCCTTTGTATCTGTTTAACAAACAAAATTGAATGAAAGAGTATATTGAAAACAACGTGGTGCGTTTAATATGGATATTTCTGAATTGAAGAACATGTTTGTATTACGTGCTAGGATTTTAAAACAGTTATTATTTTTTTGAAAGAGCAGAATCAGATTTACTACTTTTTGTAGAAAAATCGTTCTAGCTTTGGAGATAATCTATTTATATTCCTAAAATCAATGATAAAGACGCGTTTCGTGTAATCCAGCAGCCATCAGTGTATATGACTTTGTCGACAAACAAATTAATTAATCCGACTCTTGACTGAAATAATATACAAGAAAACAGTGACCAGCACTGTACCGATATCTCTCACGTAGCGTCCAGCGAACTGACCGTACGAAAGAGGTATGGCGTTCTAGTCTTCTAAATGCCCGTTAGATAGCTACGCTATCAATGTGCGAACACATATTAAGACAATTACAAAAACATCGCTAAATATAGTGACTGGCGTTGTACTGACATCTCACTGTTTTTTTGGTATTTTATTTATATTTCGATCAAGAGTCGAGTTAATTAATGTGTTTGTCGACAAAGCTAGAGAGACTGAAGTGTGTTGGATAACACGAAACGTGTCTCCATCATTGCTTTTATCGACAAATATTTGATTGATTTCAATTTATTTGAAATTTTTAATTACAATTGGTGAAATTTACTTAGATTGTGTTCGTATGTTGACAGCATAGCTGTTTAACGGGCATTTAGGAGTTTAAAACGCCATACATCTCTCATTCGGCCTGTGCGCTGGTCACTACGTCAAAAGAGTTAAATAATTTTTTTCATTAAGCCTTCCGAAATGTTTGTTAATGTATAACTTTTCACAAATACTGATTTTTGCAAGTATACTACTTTAATTTTAAAATTCTTTTCGTCTCAAAACTAAGCCAAATGAATTAAAAAAATTTGGAGATCGAAATCGTTTCTAGGACCTTCGAAAATATCAGCAGGCAAGTACAGTAATATATATACATATACAGTGTGTATCAGTCAAATGGAATAAATTAAGAAATTAAATGGACCACTTGTTACATGGCAAACCCTGTATATAAACTTTTTATTTAAAAAAATACGCAACTAAAAAGTTTATATACAGTGTGTGTCATGTAAATGTGGTCAATACCAACTTTCTTATTTTAAATGCAATACCCTGTCAAATATTAAATGTTTGGCTGATACACACTGTATATATAAATTGTATATATACATATAGCCGGCTAAAAGCTTAGTAGACATGTTATCCGGGAAAATTTTTCGAGGTTTCCTCTTTCCGTTAAGCAAATGCTGACAGACAAATATCAAAACGTGCACCACAAGCGCAACAGTAATAGTAACTCATAGTCTGCCGAAACTCTCTGTAATTGGCGTTAAGCTATTGGGGAATGTTATGGATGATTATTATTATTAAATATGTATATACATATATATGGGCCCTGTTATGTGCTCATAACATCTTATTAAATCAGTCGTATTTATCTCCATACCGCGTATTCAAACGTTAATTCCATATAGTTGCATTACTTTTCGTACGTCTTTTTTATAAGTTGTTTCTATAAGCCGAGCGTTGGAAAAAAATCTCGACAAACACAGGTCTGTATTATGAAAGAGTGCGATTCTGAATATTCGATTATTAGAGGCATTATCTTTTAGTATTAGTGATTATTTCTTTTCTAACTGGGGGAATAAAATTGAATTCTCCGGAAAGGGAACGTTACTTCCGTACTCCGTTGGAAGAACCAAATATTACATTGTTTTTCATTCAAGCAAATAGGAGAGAAAAGAGAAAAAAACATCGCAAGGTGAGTTTTATCCTCACCTACTTTATTTTCAAATATTAACTTCCATCCCATTTCGTTTTCTGGCTGTTAAGGTTTTTTTTTCTCCTGGAGAACTAGTTCCCGTACGTTAGGATTATTTATATAGCGCTGAAAAGGACTGAAAACAATCGTCACCCAGAACAAGTTCTATGGTGCAATAAGGCCAAATCGCTATATTATAAGTACTAGTTTTTCTCTCCCTTTCTATGAGTTAGACTAGTCTATTCCCTTAGTTTCTTAATTTAAGTAATTTTGCGTTTGAGATTAAACACGTTCTATCAAATCGTTAATTATTTCAAGTTAATACCTTAGGTTCTTATCACTCTGGTAATTACAATTCTTAACTGTTTATTTCTGTTTTACATTCAAATTGTGCATTATCGACTTCAGTATTTAGTATTTAGACAGTCATCTGGTTTAAGTGAAAATTATTTGCCATCGTACGGGCAACGTAAAAACTTTGTAACCTTTGTTTTGTCGGTCAACACTTTCAAGTTGAATGTTTTCCTTGTCCACCTTTTTTTTCTGACATTGATAATCTAATATTATCCAGTTTTTTTTCTTGTTTAACATTAATAAGTCTATATTACAGCTATTTTTAGCATTATCAACTCAATAGGACACAGTCAGTAATTTTAACGTTAATAATTTAACATTATACACTTAGTATTTTTAACATTAGTACTTCAATAATGTACAGACAGTAACTTTAGTATTGATAATTTAATAGTTTACAGTTGGTAAGATTTTGATTAAGTAATACTACATGGATTGTTATTTTTGATTGTGAACCTAATATACGTATATTTGGAATAAAATGATTTGTGAAGTTTATTTTGTATAAAAGATAAGCTTGGCCAGCTCAAGTTATTTATTATAGTTTTATTGTGATATTACAATGAAAAGTAGGCCAATAGTAATATGATAAATACTGAAAATTTGCAACTGTAAAAAGAAAGTAAGTGTTAAGAAGCTATATTCGCATTTTAGTTTAAACAATTGCTTGAGAATGAGAGTATATATTAAATTAAGTTAAATGTATAAGATAATGCACTTACTGAACTATGCCGTCTGTGAAACATGGATTTTTTTCACATTTTGGAATGAATTCGCCAGTATGCAAAATTATGAATTCTCCTTCTTCACAAGGTCCTTTTCTATATACGGCATAACATGCATTTTTCTTAGGATAGTAAACAAAACCTAATAATAAAACATAATAATAAATTCGAATACTACAGACCGATCCAGAATGATTGATGGTGACGTTACGATTTTTTAACCAAATGTTATCAAAACTAATTTCTAGTAGTCAAAAATGATTGCCCGAGATTCTTGATGGCTGAAATTTTGACGGCGATTTTATCATTGACGTTCGTGCAACGTATTTCGCAAGTTTTATATGTTTATCGTTATTCGTAGCTTTAAAAGTAAGAAAAAATCTGTGTTTTTTAACGCAAATTTATCTAAACAAGCTTTTACAATTTTATGAGTACATTTTTTCGTTAACAGTGAATTAAAAGATAACATATTTATATTTTATTTTTAGGTTAAGGCATATTGCAGCATTGCAATATGGTTTTGTCATTAGAACATGATAAATTTATGCTCGAACTTGTGACTACTTGATCAATAAGTTTATATAACTTTTGCAATTTATTAATTCTGTATACGTTTCTGACAACCAAGTTGTCATTATGAGATGTTTGCACAGCATGGTAAAACACGTTGAATTGTTGCTCGTTGCCAACACATCTTGGTTTTAACTCCAGAAGTTTTAGAAGATATTCGGGCCCGATTAGACCAAAGCCCTACAAAGCCTCTACGATAGTTGTCTGCTCAAACAGGTAAAAAACATGTATGCAAATTGTAAGATTTATTATTCACTGCACATTATTCGCTTCTAGGATTATCTTATGGAACGTGCAATAGAGCTGCAAAAAATTGCATTTATATGCTTATAAAGTTTTACCGTGCAAGAGCTGTTATCAGGAGATTGTCATCCGATAGTTCTATACTATCACTGGTTTAACGAGAACTTAAATAATGACAACATGTTAGATTTTACGTTTTTTTATGATGAGGCATGGTTTCATTTAAATGGATATGTAAACTCACAGAATTATTGAATATGGTCTACAGTAAATCCTCATACTACACACGGAAAGTAATTACCGTTTTTTTCGTAAAAAACTACACAATTTTCAAGAAAATAGAAAAATTTATTTATTCAAAGTTTTTGCTATTTGACTATACAAATCTTGTCTATCTTTCAGGCAGTATATGGATGCCATCTCAAAAAAACTGTTTGTCCCTCCTGTACGGCGGGTGTGATATTATAATATGTTCCATCCAAATGCTTTCAATGCGTCCTTGACCGATTTTGTAGTATGAGATGGCACGTTATCTTACTGCGAAATCACTTTACCGCGTCTTCAGGGCCATTCTGGAAGTTTTTCTATCAATGCATGGTTCAAATTGATAACTTGTTGTCGGTAACGATGAGTATTAACTGTTTCACCAGATTTCAACAGTTCGTAATACATCACGCCACTCTGGTCTCGCCAAACACAGCATTTTCTTGCGATCAAGAGGATTTGGCCTTTTTTAATCACTCGTCACTATTCGATGCAGAAATGACTTTTGATCATGCCTTTGAAGCAGCATTTTACAGACGATTTTTCGATTTTCCATTTGCCTGTCATTCAATTGATGTGGCACCCATTCTCCCAACTTTTGAATTTTTCCCATTGCTCGTAATCGGTCGCTAATCGTTTCTTGGCCACATTTAACGTTTCTGCCAATTGTTTTTGAGTTTGGGTTGGGTCTTCATCCAATAACTCTTGCAGTTTATCATTTGCAAACCATTTCGATCTACCAGAACGTTCTGTGTGTTGCACATCGAAATCACCACTTTTGAATTGTCGAAACCACGCCTCACATATTTTTATGGTTGGAGCATGCTCACCGTAAGTTTCTACCAGAACACGATGACTTTCAGTTGCTTTTTTATTTTGATTAAATAAGAAAAGTAAAAAAAAAGTAAACGAGAGTCGAGTTTCGTGGCTGAAAAACCACGAAACTCGACATTTTCAAAGAGGTATAAATCTATGAAGGTGTTACTTTCGTAAAATATAACATGTATGGCTTTGGACACATGTCAGTAGAATAAAAGAACATATGTGCTAAATCATAACATTGCATACTTAAGCCTAGCGACATCTGTTAGAACAACCGGTAATGACTTTCCGGTACACCTGGTAGTAGAGATGTTTTGTAATTTATAATTAAATTGCTTTGAGAGTTAATAGATTTATTTTCGATTTTAATAAAATTGAAGCTAAGTTTTTAAAAGAACCGCTTATATATTATCAAAAATTAATCAACAAATATGTATCTATATTTTAAAATTGGCACTTAATATATTAAAAAGCTTTAGTGTTCAAAACAGCATATACATATTTCGTAAATGGTAGAACAATAATAAATATACTTAGAAAAGTGGGTATTACTATAACTTACCAGGAGCACAATCGCATACCCAATCTGTTGTATATTTACCGGGATACAGTAGTTGATTTTCTGGACATACAGAGGGTGCATATAGCGGGTCATTCTATGAATTGTAAAAATGAATTACATTTAATTGCATTTATACTTACATAACCATTACCTTATTAGGGACTTCTGTGGGTACCTCGAAAACATAAGATAAGGAATCATTACCGTGAACTGTTGCAGCGAATAATAAAGTTAGTAATATTTTTACCATTTTAGAAAATATCAGTTTTATTGTATGGCAAAATATATCTATAAATTGTGCATATACGTGTTGTATCGAGCGTTAAGAGTTTTCTTGGTAAACTATATGCTTGGAAATACCTATGAGTTATAACAAAGAGCACGTAGCCGTTTAGTTTGGTATCTGAATTGTTCTACAGAAATACATGGAGTGAAATTATATACGCAAAGTTTGGTTTTCTTGTAGTCATGGGTCAACAAAACTTATGTGCAATGTTAATCGATACATATCAAAACAAGTTTTCCCCTGAGTCATTGAACATCGTCTATGATTAAATTATATACAGCTAGTAGCATATACATAAGTACATAGTAATATATTGTGTTTTCAAGTATCTTTGATTTAAAATAAATACAAATGCAAATATATATCTAGATTTATAATAAAAAAAATATAAACGCAAATATATATACTTATATGTCTATATTATGAATTAACATGGTTAAACAAATATAAACAACTGAAAAAGATATAAATATATTATAGTACGTGGGCAAGGTGAAAAGTTTTCGGCCTGACAATGAAAGACTGCGATTTAAATTTAAAAAATGATTTTATTTTTCTACATAATCTCCCTAGAGTTCAACACACTTGGTCCAACGTTTTTCTAACATTAATATTCCTTCCCAGAAGTGAGAGTCTGGAAGGCTGTCAAAATATTCTTCTACGGTCCTTTCAACTTTTTCGTTGGATATGAATCGCTTTCCAGAAATAAATTTTTTCAAATTTTGGAATAGCCAACGCACCCTTGTGTGCGGGTGCGTTGTCTTGATGAAAAATTATTTTTTTCTTCTTCAAACCAGGCCTTTTCTCGCGAATTTTAGCATCCAGCTGGTCAAGAATGTTAGAGTAATATGCGCCTGTAATTGTTCTGCCTTTTTCAAGGTAATCAATTAACAAGATTCCTTTTGCATCCCAAAACACGCTGGTCATGACTTTTCGGGCAGATGCGATCGACTTCGCTTTCTTTGGCGTTAAACCACCGGCTTCCACCCACTGCTTCCATTGATGTTTCGTTGCTGGCGTGTAGTGGTGGACCCATGTCTCATCCATGGTGACAAATCGCCGAACAAAATCGGTCGGATTCTTGTTAAATCTGTCCAAAGAATGCTCCGAAAATCGTTTGCGCATTTGCTTTTGATCGACATTCAGCAAATGCGGCACTCATCTTGCGCAGAGCTTTCTCATCTTTAATTCTTTGTGCAAAATGTTTCGCACCCTTTCTTCCGATATCCCCACAGCCTCAGCTATCTCACTCACTTTCACTCGCCTATCGTCCAACACAATATCATGTACTTTTTCGATGATTTCTGGAGTGGTTGCGGTTTTTGGCCGTCCTTCACGTAGGTCATCTTCGAGGGACGTACGACCACGTTCAAATTCAGCCGCCCACTTTTAACGATTGACATCGAAGGAGCAAAGTCCCCATACACTTTTGTCAACTTCTGATCAATTTCCATAGGGGTTAAACCATCCAAAACAAATAATTCTATAACAGCACGATATTCAAGTTTATCTATCTAAAAAAATAACACGCACGACGTCTACTACAAAAATTCTTGCAAACAATCTACTTCAGAGAACAAGTTGAAAGTTTTCATATGAACTAAAGACACATGCAGCCACGCAGGAAACATAAATTTCTGTTAATTGTAGCGCCATCTCTGTGTCACGCCGAGAACTTTTCACCTTGCCCAGGTATGTATACATTTAAGTTAATAAGGAACAAAGATTAAAAATATATTTGAATTACATCTAATTAAGAATTAAACTTACAATATTGAATGTAGAACCAAATTAAAATATGATGTAAAAAATATTAACGAATGGTTAAAAATGAACAGAGTGAAACTAAACGAAAGTAAAACTAAATTAATAGAAATTAACATGATTAGTGAAAGAGATTTTGAAATTAATAACAAAATAATAGAAAAAGTTGAAAAAATCAAATATCTCGCATTCATAATTGATAAAGAATTAAAATTTAAAGATTTTATTGATTACATCTGCAAAAAAATTGGGTTTTTTAAAAGGATAAGAAAAAAAACTTTCAATAACAACCGCAATAAATATATATAACACCATTATTAAACCCCACTTTGAATTTTGTTCAACTATAATATATACATGCTGCCTAGAATCACAAATTGAGAGAATGCAGAAACTACAAAACAAAGCCATGAGATGTATTTTAAAATGCAACCGTTATACATCCATATCATTAATGCTTAATTCACTGCAATGGTTAAATATTAAACAGAGGTTAGAAATGAATACCATATGCTTTGTGCAGAAAATGAAGATGGGAAGTGCGCCAGAGTATCTTTGTGAAAACATCAGATATGTGGGTGGGGTGCAGCCGTATGAGCTTAGAAACGCCAAAAACTTTAGACTACAAAGAACGTCAACAGCAATGCAGCGTTCATTATTCTATAAGGGATTTAAATTGTAAAATGAAATCCCAAATAAGTTAAAAACTCAAAGAAATTATTATATTTTTAAAAGACAATGTGTTAATTTTGTTAAAAACAACTTAATTTGTTAATTTTGTTGAAATCAACTTAAAGTTTTAATTTTAAATTCATAAAATTCTACCTTGTTTGTAAAATTTCTTATTATAATGTAAATTTAAAAGTATTTAAAATACTAATAAAGAAGATCTAACTATCTATCTATCTATTTTGTATAAAATTACAATACATATATTTCAATCCACATATATCATTTTCCTGCTAGATTATTCTCGTATATGTATATGTATCATATACTAAATTGAATCTAATTTAAATTGGTATTTTCATCAATTGCGGAACCTGAAACAGAAGGATATTTTAATTTAAATAACTTCATTGTAATTAACACGGTTCGGGTGTCTTCCCGTAGGTCAGGTTCGTACTGCATACACAGCGCTCCGCCACTGTAATATAAAGAAACAGATGAAGTGTAGAATTATAAGTTAGTACTGAGCGGATCTTTATATAAGGCGATCGTAAGTACGACAGACGTGCGTAAAGGAAGAACGGAACCATTGGTTAAAGCAGTGCGAAAGTTTATTGACAAACGTCTGTGGTAATATGTTGACGAAACAACAGATCGAAAAAAAAGTTTGTAGTGCGTATTTTATATTCTGTTTAAGCGGCATTTACCATTGTATTAACTAGCAAAAGATTTGAAAAGTGCACTGGGCAAAACAGTTATGAACGTAGTGCTGGATACGCTAAAAAACTCAATTTTCGAGTGTTAATGTTTGTGAGCGATGGTGCAGCGACAATGTGAAGTGTAGGCCATTCCCCATTCGACAATGTTATCCAGAGGTGGATGCATTAATTTCAAATAGCAAGTGTTTTTGGAATCTCGCAAACGAATTCGAGAATTCCACAGACGGTGTCCCGGTATTCCTGAGTCACCAGAGCCAATTATCACATGTTGGGGAACATGATTGAAAGCGGCTTTACAACAATTTTGATATGGTGTTTTACAGTTGGGCACACAATATTGTCTGGCTACAGAAAGTGTACGCCACTTATTTCATGCTAAGTAAAAAATACGATTAGAAAAAATTGAACTACAAAATAACCATGAAATATACTAACAAAATATTTGGTTATATTAATGAAATGTAAACAACGATTACAGTTACGGCCATTAATGGCGAAAGTGCGCAGAACACTGCGTGAGGCTACACTTACTTTCAATAATTTGGTAAAATGAAATTATTGTCCATGTTTATACTGTGGTTTTAGTGTATTTATTTTAACTAATTCAATATATGCGCCATCTATAGATAATTGTACTAATAAATAGATGTATATTTAGCTGTTTGTTGTGTTGCCTACCTTTAAGCTATTGGCAATAATTGTAGATATACATACATATTTATATTTCGAATATTTATGTAAATATTTTAAATTTACTACTTCCTTTACCTTATTTTATACTATTTCTGTACACAAAATGTTTAAAATTTATTATTTAAAGCGTAAATAGTTGTAAGTCTATTACTGCGGAAGGCATTTTGTTTCCAATTTTGAAAAATAGATGTCGAAACGGTTTTATTATTTAAATTTATAAGTACATATTTGGTACATTGTATTTCAAAAAGAGAGACAAATTTCTGACCAGACCCAAATGACAGTTATTTCACATTGGTTGAAAGCAAGGCAAAATCACAAAATCGTATCGGTAATGATGTGCTATTTAAACTTTTTTAAACTAAAATTACGTGTTTTCTAAAAAAATATCTTATTTACACAAGAGAAACAAGAATTTTAATCTGTGGATTATATAACAATACTACCGATTTATTTACTTTTACTATTCAAATTTTTACAAATTTTATAGGTTATAATTTAGGCTTGGTGTCTGATCAGAAATTTGTCTCTCTTCGAAACATAATGTAATTGATTTATATACTTCAACTTCTTTATTGTTTATCCGAGCTAGGGATCTGCCCTTTTGCTTTTAATCCTCTGTCTGATTAATCATTGCTGTGGTATTTTGGTTCTATCGATATTTAAGCAGTGTCGTTATTGATTTCCATACGCGGTTGTCCATATTTTTGATGTATTGTAGGGTAATCTGTTACGTGTGCAAATGTCGCGTTCGTGTGTGTTTTTATCTCTTTGTTGAATAGAATAGCGGTCGTTTGAGTTTGCTGAATAGCCAGAAGTCACACGGAGCTAAATCAGGCGAATACTGTACTCACGAAGAATTAATGCAGTATGCGACGGTGCATTATCGTGGTGCAAAAACCAAGAGTTGTCGGCCCATAATTCTGGCCTCTTTTTACGAATAGCATTGCGCAAACGACGCATAACACTCAAATAGTATTGTGTTGATAGTTTGGCCGGTTGGAAGGAATTCGGAGTGCACCACACCTCGATAATCGAAGAAAACTGTCAACATAAGCTTGATTTTTGACTTGCTTTGACGTGGTTTTTTGGGCTTCGACTCACCTTTGATACGATATTCGGCCGATTGATCGTCTGTTTCCGGGTCATAAGCGTAGATCCAAGTCTCATCTTCAGTTATGATGCCTTTCATTTTGTCTTGATAGTCGGAAAGCATTGTTTCACAGACGTCAACGCGACGCTGTTTTTCGAAAAAATTGAGTGATTTTGGAACAAATCGTGCTTTCACTTTTCTTAGGCCCAAATGATCTTTCAAAATGGTTTTCACTGATCCTTCTGATATTCCAACGATGCCAGTAAGGTCTCTGACTGTTAATCGTCGATTCTCAAGCACCAATTTCTTGATTCTATTGACGTGTTGATCATCAGTTGATGTTGATGGCCGTCCTGGTCGTGGTTCGTCATCAACGCGTTCTCGACCCTCTTTGAATAACTTGTACTTACTCGCGACAAACAATTATCACCGAAGGCCTTTTGCAACATTCTGAACGTTTCGGCACCAGAAATATGATTCCGTACACAAAATTTAATGGAACTTTGTTGAATAATTTCACTCATTGTAAAAATCGCCGAATGCACTTTTTGTACTTCAGAAAGATAAGCGTATACTAAACACTAATGATTATTTTGATGTGAGGTTTGGCACAGATGTCACTGACAGTCATACCAACCTAGAAAAAAATATTTCGACGAATGGGTTTTCGCGCGAAATTTAAATTAAAAAGTCTTACTATTTTTTGCCCACAGTAGTATATACTTACCGTATATGTATTTATGTCAAAGCGGAAGTTTGCAAAATGAAATGCCTACTTAAAAGAAGTCTATATTAAACCTATAAAGA
This sequence comes from Dermolepida albohirtum, assembly GCA_031893035.1. Classification (NCBI taxonomy): domain Eukaryota; kingdom Metazoa; phylum Arthropoda; class Insecta; order Coleoptera; family Scarabaeidae; genus Dermolepida; species Dermolepida albohirtum. Next base: position 89,546 of record JAVIWB010006889.1, on the reverse strand, counting down.
ATTATACTTTTCCTTTTTTCTAATTCTTATTTTTTAGATGTTAAACTCTGCATGTCCTACTTAGTCTAACCCACCGTCGTTTATGTCATGTTTTCACAAATATTAAACACTAATATTGATATGATACATCTTTTTTTAAATATTATTCAATAAAAACGTTATAATTTATATAATTATTGGTATCAACCTTGAATCAGTACATACACAATCAAATTATATTTAATACAATACGCTACATTCAGTTATAATATGCAATAATTGATAAATTAGCAAAGTGCATCCGCAATTACACGAAATTATTTTGCAAAACTTATATAGGTCAGGATGTTATTAACTCTTTAATTTGAAATGCTTCCGAATTGCAGCTGTATTCCATTCAATGCAATGTAAATATGTACACAAATATAATAAAATAATTGAAAATTTTGAATATAAATTAATGAACTGGAAAAATTGTCTCTATTACAGATGTAACATGATAACAATTATGAATAATGTCATGTTAATTGAAAGCTTGTTTCAAATATATTTGTTTGTTTGGTAAAAATTAAAAGAATAAGAATTTGTAAATGAAGTTTATTTATTATTTTTTAATGCAAATGAAATGTTAATCTAAATTTAAATAAATTTAAAAATAAATAGTGCAAGTTCTACAGGCTTTAAAGGCAATTGACTTTTATCTTGCCAAGTACTTGTCTTCACTTTTTTCGATCTTTACTCTTTCTCTTCACTCTTGTAGAAGCCCTTCTCCGTGCAACATTTTCTTTACAGATCTGTTCCGATGTTCGAATGATATTGTCCAACCATCTAGCTCTTTGCGATCGGATTGTTGGCACAGTTTTCTGTACACGTCGATTAACTCTCTGGTTTGTTTGATAAAAATCAAAAGAATAAGAATTTGCAAATGAAGTTGACAACACCTTGGAATTTCTTTTTCTTATTTAATATACTTTTATTATATTTTTCACTGACATTTATTATTTTTTTAAAGCAAATGAAATGTTAATCTAAATATAAATAAATTTAAAAATGGGTAGTGCTGGCTCTACAGCCTTTAAAGCCAATTGACTTTCATCTTGCCGAGTACTTGTCTTCACTTTTTTCGATCTTTACCCTTTCTCTTCACTCTTTTATCGCCTGTAGAAGCCCTTCTCCGTGCAACACTTTTTTTACAGACCTCTGTTCCGATATTCGGATGATATGGTCCAACCATCTAGTTCTCTGTAATCGGATTGTTGGTATAGTTTTTAGTTTTCTGTAAATGTCGATTAGCTCTCTAGTTATGCATCTTCGTCATAATCTTTGTTTTTTATCAGATTTCCACTTTTTCTCATCTTGTTTTGTTATTGACAACGTTTTATATGCGTATAAGATTATTCATTGCATATATACATGGATTTAGGCTGTTATAGAAACATTTTTCCCTTTAAGTATTTTTGTTAGTAATATAACGACTCTATTATCTTTTATGGTGTTCTTATCCACTTCCTTCTCTTTTTGGCACTTACTAGTTACCATTACATTCAAATATTCAAACTAGTAATTTTCCATATTTGTGTGTTTTGTTTTGAATTTGATGTATTTTTTCTGGTTTTCCTCTCACGCATTTCCATGTACTTTGTCTTATTGTCCATATTTTTTTTATTGTTTTACAAATCTACTAAATGCTTTCCAGTTCATTTTTTTGTCTTGTTAGTATAGTTATATGATTTGCATATTCAATTCAAATTTAGGTCAGGTTTGAAGTTTGCATTTTCTCATTACTGCTTCCGGCACCAGGTTGATCAGTTCCTTTTTATCGAATTTTATTATTTTTATCAGACAATGATATTTCACCAGTTGTCTGAGCTGATACCTCTTTTCTCTTTATAAAAACTTCGTTTATGTTACAATATAATTTATTTAAACTATGTATCATTTTCGACTAGAGTCGGTAGCTTAGAAGCTCTTTGTTCATTGATTGTGTTTCTTAGATACGTGAAGTCTTGTACTTGTTTAACTCTTTGGATATGTTAATATGTATTTGCCTGTTTCGGTCGCCTTCCTACTACAACTTCTTCTGTTTTAATTACATTGATTTCCGTTTTATACTTTTCAAATTCTGTTTGCCCTATATTAACGATATGTTGAAGGTTATTTGCCAGTATTATGAGGTCATGGTCGTATATCAAGCTTAGTTACATATACATACTGTAATTGTCTAAGACATTAGAAGGAGCTTTTTAGTTTTTCTTCGGCTATTATTTGTCACTTCATCCATTAAGGTGATAAATCAAAAAGAGGCCCACTATTCCGCTTTGTTGCACTCCACATGTCGTAGTAAATTCTTGGCTACATCATTCTAAACTTATATTATTTTCAGAAATGTATTTTGAACTTGCCGTTGCCTCCCACAGTAGATCTTTCGACGCATTGTCGACTGCTGCTTCTAAGTCTTCAAAATACATGTTTAGAGTGTTTCCGTGTTGGTAGTTTCTCACCATTATTTGTCATAAATTAATGGTGTAGTCTATATTGGCTTTATTTGGTCTGTATCCTCTCTAATTTTTAGCCTTTTTCACTCACATCTCTGAATACCTGTTCTAGAATGATTTCATACATTTCACTACATATATGTACACTGTAAAGACATTGCTCTTTAATTATTGCATTTTTTCTTGCAACTTTTTTGTATATTGGCAGAACTGCAACAACAAATTTTTGGTTTTATGGCATTCCAGGCATTATTTACTACTTCTCTAGTACAGCAGACTTTTCATTTTTAAGTATTTTCTAATTCTTCATGTGTAATACGATTTTCTTTCATGACAGCCAACATTTTTATTTATGATTTTTTAAATACACAAGGAAATAGGAAACATCTACTGTCATAATGTTGAATTTAAATGTTGAAAAAGAATATGACATAACTTGCAAGAAATGTGAAGAGTGGGATCTAAATAAAGATACAGTATGGATTGCGTAATTGAAATTTTATTGTAATTTCAAATTGAATAAATAAGATACCATATAACCTGTTCATAGTATGCATCTTCAAGCGAGAGTTTCTCAAAATTTCATTCGCCAAGTGGTTTATAGATGAACGTAGATAACTTAATACATGTGTGCTCATTTTTCGAAAAGAAAAATTCTTGTTAAAAAATGCAGAATAGATGCAAAACATAATAAGACGAAATTACATTTTTTGCAAACACTTTAGGTAACATATTTCTAATTAGTTTTGGGTGGGAAAAATTAATTAAAAAAGTGAATAATTTGCTTGGAAAATATTGTTTCAAAATTTTGAATCGAATATTTTATACTAAATCAGAAAAATTGTGTTAATGACTTCATTGATCAATTTATGGAGCAAATATTATTACAAAAACCTATCTAATGGAATATTCGCATTTAAGCATTCGTTAATTCTAAAATGGGATATTTTTTCAATACTTCTTTATTTTGGCGAAAACCTATTACGTTTATATAATACGTAAGATTTTCTCAATGCAGTAGGATACCAAATGTTTACTAATAAATATCAGAATAATTTATTATGAGAAGGGTTTAATGGAGATGAGATGTCATCTTACTAATACAAATTATAGTAATTGGAAGAGAATACTAATGCAAGTCAAAAAGTCAAAACTTATAACAAAAACAACTTAGGTGAGTGCACCCATTGCTGACACGTAGCCAATAGTTGACAAATGTTCAGAAAATATGAAAAAATAAGATCAACATTAAGCGTGTATTAAAATTAAGTAACTTACTGGTAACTGCATTTAATAGTACCACCATTAACGTCTAAACAAATGGATACGCTATCATTTTGTTTCGTGTAAATTTTTCTTTCGAAATTTTTATATTACCGTCACTCTACATAACCTTTGCATATCGTTTGATATAAAAATTAAGATTCACCATGCAATTTCCTTAAATTTAAGTCAATTTGTCAATATTGTACTGTTTTCTTTTAGACCTCGATGGTACATATAAACTATATAAAATTTGATTAGTGATAATTGTGTAACGAAAAGGCAATGGAATTTCATTCAGGTAAAGTTAAGCATAACTTCTTCAATTAAAATTAATATTTTTTAAATGTTGTGTTAAGTTCAAAGTAAATGTTTCATGCATTTATTGATACTATTTTGTTTATTAATTTCAATGAAAAATATATAAGTATGTTAAAAATCAGTAACAGTTATAGGAGTTTTGTGCTATTAACTAAAGGTTTTATATAAAACAGTTATAGGAGTTTTATGCTATTAACTAAAGGTTTTATATAATTCGTTTGTTCCAAATACTATCAAAACGCGTACGGATAATGAGAAAATTCATGAGTTTTTATGGGTGTTGCGGGCATTCGGGTAGCCAACCAAGCTACTTGAACTGATTTCGCCTTTTTTTGAAAATAATAAGTGAAAACTGCCTTTAAAAATAATAATAATAATACATGGGGAGAGATACCAAAAGATAGTCTTACATCGGCTTTGAAAACATGAAAAACGAAGTCTCAGAAATTACTCAAGTTGAAGAAATAGAAGTAGATGATAAACAAGAAATCGCTTTAGACACTACAAATATTTGTATGCTGTTAATTGATAAATTCATGAGAAATTAAGAAATGTCCAATTATACAAAATTCTACAAAAATTAAGAAATCATACAAAATTTTTTCTCTGGCAGAAGGGGTGAAGAATTTTTTAAATTTTTGAAGAAATTATTTTCGTAAGAACTAGAGATATGTGTTATTATAGATTTCTATGTACTGTATAGAGTCTAAAAAGGAAAAACAGTGAAGAAGCTGTGTCTCACTTAGAATTCGTCAAGCTTTTGTTAGATCATTTAAGAGACGATTTTCCGCGAACACGGCTGTTAAGTAAGTTTTTCCACAAACTCTAGAAGAGATTGACCAATAAATTATATATTATTAATATGTGAAAAAAATAGGACTTCATCGTTTGCTGAAATACAAAAATATTAAATGAGACAAATTGAATTTAACGCGTTTTGAGAACGCGTATGAGTAAACGGTTTCCAGTAAATCAAAGATATTGGTTCAAACGATTCGAAATACTTTTCCAAGCAGAAGCAATGACCCATTGTTTCTGCGCATATCCAAATCAGAGTGTCAGACAATTCGGGGTAGAACTTCGGATACAGTAAACATATATCAAGTGGATCCAGACTCAACCTAGCAAGTGAAAGAAAACGCAATAGAATGCAAAGAGTGAAAACTAGGAACCACATTCGTAATGCTTGCGCTTATGGATGATGGAATTATATTTGAACGTTCTGGATTCTGAATTGTAATAAGTATTCAGAACGGTTTTCAAAAATGAATTGAAGTGTTCTTACCACGCCTGCAAAATTACCAGTTTGGTACCCACTCTACCTTCAAGGCATGCTGTTGACTGTTATATATCTTACTACACGTTAAAAAGTATAAGATTTTAGGACTTGACATTTTTGTTTTTAATAAAGTCTTCAATTTCTACAATCTTATTATCATAAATAAAATGTCTTTATAGTAAAACGAGGTATTATTATAAAAATGATGAGTTGCTGGCAGACCAAAATTATAAAAGTATGCATACCTTGAATGGTGTCAGTAATATGTGGTGTTCATACAATTTTTGCAAATGTCTACAGAAAAAAATTTTATGTCACCGTGTAAAATAAGGGATTCCGAAGTTGTATCTTGATTTTATGGAGAATGCAGGTCTATAGTCTAGGCACCGAATAAATAAAGTGATCATATGATCAGAATGTCATTTTAAATAAAGTTTAAGAACACCTCAACCACATTATAATAAATCTTTATAGTAAGTTGTTATTAACATAGAATAGCCTCTATTGGAGTTCTATAATCTTACTTTCTATTAATATGCCAAATTATAACAAACTTAAATTTTGAAAAAAAAATAGCTTAATAGCACAATAAGCATGGAAAAATGCGAAATAAATACACAACAAAGTACAATGATGGCTAATAATAGTAAGATCGATAATGTATTGTAGTTATCAGTATTATCGAGTTGGGGGGATTAGAATATTTTAGTTTGATAGAATTATTTGATGTTATACTTCTACACTGACAATATTAGCAATGCGAAAGCTAACCAAATTACATTCATTATAGATAAGGTGAATATCATATTTTTACTACTTTATTTGCTCAGGGCCTAGAGGTATATCCATTCTAATGCAGCTACATTCACCCAATTAATAATATAGATGTTCGCCATGGGTAGAAGTATGGAGTAAGATCACACTTTAAGATAGGCAACAAAAACGTGGGACCTTCTAGGCACCAATATATTTGAAAGGTATTTTAGCGTCATATCCAAATAAATGTATGAACAGAATACAGAATTTAATAGCTAATATTTCTTTTATTTTCTTAAATTCAGAGCGTATTTCCTTTCTTATAATTAATTAATTAATTAATATTGTATTTGGAACTGCCAAAAACACGTTTTGCCAGTTCGTAGCGTTTTTTGGTTTTAGGATAAATGTATTGAAAGAAAATTGTATTTATTAACAAAATAAAATGTCATGTTCAGAAGAGGGGTTTGTCATTTGCGGAGAAACGTAATTAGGAAAAGTACAGCGCATGACTTAATTCATGATGATCTACACCAAACAACATGGGAATTCACCACTATAGTGGATTGTAGCCAATCGACCATAATACATTTTGAAATAAAAACCTCACAAATTTATGTATCAACCTAATTTTCATAACAAAATTAAATCCACTAACAAGAAGTATCTATTATATGGAAAGATATTAGAAACTATTTCGAAATAGTCCATCCCTGAAGACCTATTAATTTTACATTAGCACAAATCTCCATAGCCCTATGTTAGTAACATATATTTTTTTCTTTATAATTTTTACGAAAGATTCTACTTCCGAATCGCTATGTGTAATAAAAAATGCAAAAAAACATTTTGTAAATTAATTATATATATTCGTAATTTTGATTATTTAGATATGACAAATATGGAATGTATATTTTCGTGTTAATATATATATATATATATATATATATATATATATATATATATATGTCTTTCATTGAATAGATAAGACGTTTTAAACGAGCAAATTTGCGCTGCAGAGGAAGACTTGAAATCTAAAATCTATTAATTACCATTTTTCAACTAAAAGAGCAGATAAATGTTAGAAACCACAAACGTGCAATTAACAAATAGTTGTCGGCTAGTAATTAATGATATAAAAAAACAGTCTGTTTGCGAAATAAAGTGCAGGTAGGTTCAAAATACGGTAAAATACTGTTTAGAAAGAAATAAAGTTAGGTTATGTGTATGACCACAATACTACTACGCATATAAAAGTAGGAACTAATGAGTTTATCTATCTTCAGGTTTGTTCCTACATAAATTGAATTTGTTTGTCCGAAGTAAGCGCAATAAAAAGCGGCTCTTTAACGAATATCAAAATAAAAGTTTGTGATTAACAATAATGTACTTCGTCTCATTGTTTCTCTCTGGTGTTTGTTAAACTATTGCCTTATTTATCTTTATGTTCAAATTTAATTTTCCAGTTGAATAACTGAACTGGTTATAATTTCACTTAACCACTTTCCTTCCAATACTTTATTAACTCCTGTATAAATTAATTTAGTGATACAGAGATAATTATTTGTTGTTTATATATAATGTAGCTTTGTTTATTCAAATATTAAAGAGCGTCCTTATTCGTTTCATTGCCACCGACGGCGTTCATTATGCAAACCACAGTTTTTTTTACACTGCGTATACGTTTCTCGATTGGAAAAATGGGACGAATGATGATACTATTATTGGTATTAATGTAGATGTCGTCAGTTTTCGTCCAGCGATGAAAATTTACAGCTTGTAATAAATGTTAAAATGTGTTGTTAAACGGTTTATGTTTTTGAGGTTAACATAACATATATTGCATTTTGATCATTGATCTATGCTGAACTCTACATTTCCATCTACGGGTAAATTTAATAACTAATAAGCCGTTCTAATAAACTAAAATTTCTATTTGGTATGAAAGTGGTTTATGATTAGACGTGCATATTAAAACTGTGTACATTTAATCACAAACAGGTTACCAATTTTAATGTAGGAACAAATCTCTTTTACGTTATGCAGGCATCATTTATTAATTTTAATTTTTTTTTCTTACATATTTTCATATGTAAAACCAACTTGAATTTAAATCATTTGAATCTGACTTCTCTTTAGCTTCTTTATACAGCCAATTCAAGACTAGTTTTACTATTATGTAGTGGTAATAAATTGGTTACACATTTTTGTATTTTTATCTATTCGGTGAACGAATATAGCTATAAAATATTCAGATTTGCGCGTAAAAATGGCGATTTTCGTAATTTCTAGTCAGTGTTTCTACTCTAAATATCAATTAAGATCCTATAATTGGAGAAGTCTTCTATATACTTACATTATTATGTCAAATCTGGACGGGATGAGTAAGGATAAGTAATTTTTTTTCTTAATTTGTTAGTGCCATAGGAGGTTATCTTCATCAAATTTATGTTCCTTTTTTTATTGCATTTGTTGTAAAATACTACGCAAAAATTGCAACTAATATTGATTTATCTGGATTTAAATTCATATATCATATGAATTGTATCTATAAGCGAGTCAAATTCACATTATTAGCTGTAAGTTATTGTGTGAATTAAGTTATCTACGTTTATCAAAGATTGCATTGAACAAACACATATGTATATACATACAAACATACATATAAGCTCATCTAGATATAAAAGGAAGTCCCAATATTTGATAATTATTTTCTTTAATAAATACGTATCTATAAACTTGAGCACTATTATTATGATCACTATATAATTTTGATTATATTTTAGTTTTTAGGAAATATTATCGTAAAAAAGAGATATTTACAAACAAGACTGTTGCAGTAATTAAAATATAAAATAAATATGAATAGTCATTTGATGTATTTTCAATACTGTTTTATATTTGTTTATAAATATAAAACGTACTCGAAAAGCGTTGCGTTTTTCCTTACAAATATATTATTATTATTATATGTATACGGTGCAATATTTTTTCTTAAATAATTAGCATATTAGATATTTAGCTATTGTAAAATCATATAACTTAAAATTATTTCTTAAACTTTCTAAATTTAATATAATACAAAAAATGTACATAACTAACGATGTAATACATGAAAATATTTTATCAAAACGTCAAAAACAATTCGGAGAAAAGTAACCTAGCTTTTGCTGTACTTTATTTACACTTTCACCTCTACGTTTGATAATGCTTTCCATTGTGTTAATATAAGAAGTAATGGGGAAAAAAATATATAAAAGTGTGTACAATCTTCAAAGTGGGTAAGTCCGAAATAATTAGTTTTTTTCAAATCTTTTTTGGCAAAAGTGGATTTATATGTACAGTCCACTATTTGAATGTTTTAAAAACAAATATTTATGATATTAAAAGAATATAAATGAAAAGCCAGATTAAAACGATATGTCGTAGGAAAGAGTAACAATAAAACTTAGATCAATGTTTGAAGAAACATTTACTTTTTTATACTAGTTTTGGGTTGTACGACGTCATTCTCAAGAATTTTAAACAAAATATAATTTTCAGTTACAAGACGTTGTTCCATCTGAAATATCTAAGCATTTCGTTGATGATAAGTTTTCCTAATAGTAACTTAAAATTTATTTTTTAAAATGAAATAATATAAGATTTATATTATATATGATGATGAGAGGAAGAATAACCGAAACAAGTACTAGACAGAATTAAATATATTTCGTGAAATTGAGAAAGGTTTCATTGTTACTTTATTATAGATTAGTTAGCTTACATGGTGGATATTAAGCATTTTGGAAGAGATAATAATTAGGAGAGACGCAAAGATGTTATGGAAGAAGACTTAATAGAATAGACAAACAAAATTTAATGGTTTGGAGTAATCGAAAACAAAACAGGTCGTATAACACTAAACTATACCAAAAAATCAAAAATTCGAACGCAGGGAAGATTTTAAAAATTATGACAACAAAAATATGAAAATAGAAAAAGAGAATGAGAAAGTGGTATAATGTGAGAATAAAATGTATAATATCGAAGCATATAAGGTTAAAGTTTGTTAAATTTTTGAAGACGTGAAATTAGAGAAAATCCAAGGCCCAAAAACACTGGAATTCTATGCATATCCATGGATTATTTTTACAAATATATGAAAGTCAATATTTAAAAAACAATATTTTAGTGAATGTTTCAATTAAGGAAAGACTATGTCGTTAATAGAACGATGTAAGATTTCATCTTCTTTTAGTTTCTCAAAGGTGTGCCTTTATATTAAAATCGTATTGGTAGTTTTGAAACATATTCTAAAAGGAAACAACAACAATAAATAAAATTCACTAACAATGCATTGCAATAAAAATGTTTTTTTGTTTACTGCAAGCAATTATTTGGTAGCCTTGAAATAAAAGAATAGTACTGATTGTGAGAAATTTAGAGAATAAATTTGTAAGAACAGAAACAGAAGCAATAAAAATATTTATTAAGGTTTTGGAAAAATATAAAATCATGTTTCACCATTATCAATGTAATAATAAATAGTTATTTAATAATATTAGTTGTAGCACATGAACGAAAAATGATAAACTGAGAAAGGAAAAAATTGAAAACATTTGAAAAAAGAATAGTAAAAATGATTTATGAATGGTAACATAGTAAATGAAGAACCAAGCATATTCTAAATAATAAAAACAATAAAAACAAGAGAGTGCAGCATATGTACTCAAGTAAACCAGTTTAAAAGAGATTATAAATAGAAAAAATAATAGTTTAATGAGAAAACCAAGTAATAAATTGCTTAAAAAATATACGGAGATGAAAGAACAAAATACAGGTTAATTAATTAATATTGATATAACCCCTTTCCACAATAATTTTCGTAGTCTGTACATGTATTTCGACAACTAAATTGTCATCGTCAGTAGATAAGAAAAGCTGGACTTCATCTGCTGATGATGACAAATTAGATGTCGAAATACGTATACAGAATTCGAAAATTATTGTGGAAAGGGATTGTATTAACCTTAATTGATTAATTTAATCAACCACAGTCTCCATTAAAATTTAAATTCAGGTTACAAGAAAATGTAGAAAAGGTTCCGAAAAATTTAGAAGCGTAACTATTTATAAAGGCAAAAGTAAAGAAGGAAATGCAATGGTCTCCTCACAGAACACACATTCTAAAGCTCTCATAGTAACTAGTTCCAAAAAAGTAATTTTTTCGTTGGAATATATTAAAAAGAAGGGAGAAAAAGAGAGAAAATTTTATTCTGTACATTAGTTTTTTAGAGGATTATGTTTCGTTAAAATCTTTTAAATGGTACTGTGTAAGTCGTGTGAAGAAACGTTTGTGATTTTGCCCATGGTGATCTGGTCGATCCTGCTTTGAATACGAATGAATTATTCTGAGTGGGAGTGGAAGTGTGAGGTTTGAATTTATTAAGCAATGAAGGAACAATTCTTACCTCTTTTTTTAAAAGTGTAATTAATACTTAGCATCATAATCTTCTTCTGGGTTTGGGTATGAGGTTACTGTATTCTTCGACGGATTCGGTTATTGAATTTTTGCAAATTGAGTTTTGTTTCCCGATTATGAACAGGGAAAAAACAGATGGTGACAATGTTACCGAGATAGCATGAATGACTACAACGACAGTCTATTGAGTTTCATCGACGAACTTTTACGTTGCATTATCAAACTTTAGGACGATAGTGTGTATTAGGAAACGAAAGCTAACTATAAGTCATACTTGAGTTATAGATAATCAAACAAAGGAAGCTATATAAAGAAATCATCTTTATAAATGTATTAATAAGTTCAGTTAATAGCTATGAAACTCGTTAGCAACTACAACAAGTACAATTAGCGGATCTTCAAAATCTTATTTAGTAATTTCCATTTAATTGAGTATCTATTCCATTTTCCATATTTAACTAAAACTATGTTCAACAGTCTCGAATGGTTGACTGAGTGCGTGCCCATATTAAGGATAATAATACAAAATGAGGAAATATTCTAGGATTGTTACTATTTTTCAAAATAACTCCAAATCGCATAACGGTAGTGATTTTATTTTTAAAATTACGTTTTTTGGTCGGCAGCTAAACGTCTACTTATAGTATAAAAGTACATATGTACACAATTAAATACAACATCGGTAAACTTGATATGCATAGATCATCCTGTATTATTTTAAATGTGGAATGTAAGAAGTGTAATAAAATTATTAGACATATTTTCAAATTCAACAACTTGATATTTTGTATTATCCACAGACTTGCCTTCATAAACAATGTTTTACGACGTATTACAGTGGATGCAGACGTACTTAATATGAACATATCTCTATGATTTACAAATCTTGTGATGATCTTTTTGGTTTATGTCATACCACATGATTACTCGTTTCGGTAATACCTAATTGGCTCATGGCTGTTACATGGTTTACAGTCGTTGCATTATTTTGAACCGCCTCTTGCTTTTTCCGTGATACCATATCCAGTTGCAGATGTTTTGCGATTTTCTTGGCGCGTTCTTGTTGGAAGATCAATCGCAGATAATAGCATGGAAAAATGACACATTTTCCGGCAGGTTCTTCAGCATCTATGTATACTCCGCGTACGAGTAGAGAGTTGGAACAACCAAGAAGTATTAGCAGAATAAGACAGAGCCAGTGTGTTATCCAGCAACCAAGCTCCATTTGGTCTGTAAAAACCACACAATAAATTATTATAAATATATTAATTCAAAATAATTTAACAAAGCCACATTTAACAATTAAAAGAAATTAAATGTAATGATAAGTGTCCATTGTAGAATGTACGAAGTATTCGTTTTAATGTAGATGTATTATTTACTTAATACATTGATGCTATACACGTTATCGGTGACCGACACTAAGTTTGGCCACCGGTGACCGGCACTAAGTTTGGCCATCACCGGTGACCGGCACTAAGTTTAACCACCGGTGACCGGCACTACGTTTAACCACTGGTGACCAGCACTAAGTTTGGCCACCGGTGACCGACACTAAGTTTGGTTTTTGGTGACCGCTACTAAGTTTGGCCTTCGGTGACCGGCTGAACTAGTATTAATGGAAATACATAATTTGAGAAAATTTTAACGCTTTTAGATTTTTGAAATTTTATTTTCGTTACATATTCGCAATATGGAACATATAAAAATAATTTTTCTTATATTTACTTATAAATTGTATGCATGCACGTTGCGATGTGTCGTATAAAAAGTACTCTACACAAAGTAAATGTGAAACATTACAGTTTCCACATGTCATAACAGTTTTTTGCCTTTGTCCTATTTAAGTTTTTTTAAATTATTTTCGTGACATGTTTTGCTAAATCAAATGAATAAGCTACGTCATAGATAAATACCAGTAGCTCACTCGGAAAGAGTGAAAAAATAAAACAAGGACGAGATAATAGACTGACTATTGCAAAACAGTTGAAAAATCATTCGAAAACACAGCAATGCATTTTAGCGCCGCGGGGGTCATCAGCGACTGCCAATAAAATAAAAGCACTATACTTGGTTATACATTTTAACTTATCCATTCTAAGTAACATGTCAACGTAATATGTAACGCATAATAACAAATTCATGTTGGCATCATGAGCAAGCCGTGTAAAGTTAGTGTATCACTTGATATGTTAAATACAATTTCATGTTTATGTAATGCATGGTATAACACAAAGAAATAAATACATTTTTTAATCGATATTAAGTTATTCATATAAGTTGCCTATATTTTCATGTTATTACCCTCACTTATTGGATATTTATCAATTGATGGCAATAAGGAGATTTATAAAAGGGAAAACTAGAAACGTTTTCTACCTAATAATAAAACAAAAGAGTTACTATATTTTTAATAATTTTATTTTTCAATGTAGTTTTCTTTAACTTCAATGTAATAGTAGTATGTATTACTATTTGATTGAACCATATTTGCTTGTGTTGAACGGTTGGGACTCGTTGCTTGGTATCAATTATATTGTTTCTCTCATAAGTTCATTTTTGTGATTAGATTTTCGCGGTGTTTTAGCCATCTTTTGTTAGATTATGTCACATAGCTATGGTAAAATCCTAATCCTCTTTTTCTTTCCATGCAGTTGTCGCTCGTGCTTTGTGGCAGGAAGTGCTGTCTGTGCTTTCTGTCAAAATTTTGATGTATTTAACAGCATTAATATTTCCCTCGCACATTACTAGCTGCGATTGCACGTCACTATAATATTATTCAGTCCAAAAATTTGTTGGCCAATTAATGAGGTGAATGTGTCCACGACTAAGTATGTCCACTATCACTGAACGGGCAATATAGGCTTTCGTCGATATTGTAGTCTGGTTTTGCTCGCATCTCTATTGCCCAGTCTAATCTCTGCCCTTTTTGAAATATAATGAATGTTTTTTTTTCGCTGCTTTATACATCTCCATACTGTCGTAAGTCTGTATCGTGCGTTTACTTCTCTGTGAAATTCCTGTGCTAAGTCACTTACGATTTTTCACGAATTTTTTTTCACTTCTCGCACAAGAACACTTTTGGCTCTTTTGTATCTGAAAGATCTGGCCTCAAGTTCGCTGTTACATTATAATTGCGCTTAATTTGCACTATAACTAAGGTTGAACAATCCTCCGAGTAATCGGCGATAGAAATGAATGGAGTGAAAACGCGTGCAGGGCTTGCAGATAGCTTTCGTCATGTCAATGACGCGAAGATGCTTCGCAAAAATGGATTGTTAACTGCGATGGGTGTAAATAAATTTCTAAATCGTTTTTCTCCGTTAGAATGTACAGGATGGAACTATAATTTATAACCACACATATCCAGTCCTCCTTAAGAGGCTGCTCACTACTGCGAATTCGGAGGCTTGTTCAACATTGGTTATAACTTGGTTAACAACTGACAGCGGAATTTTTTAAAAATTCACTTATTCGATGCACCGTGCTTATTCTGGCTTGTAACGAATACTTGTGAAATCATATAAATTCGCTCAATCTTGTAATGTGGCGTGGTTATAACACTAAATTCAGACAAAACCCTTCTCTCGGAATTTGATTTGAGGTTGAGATTTTAAAAATTACTCGGATTTTATATTGTGTCCATTTTACTATGTCTCTCTAGTGTATATACTATAGATTCTGTAGTATTTAAGCTTCGTATGCATTGTACTTTTATTGTATTTAAAGCGTATTCATTTTTGATTTTTCTATTAATAATTCTGTCGTTAATAGGTCATCCTCTGTGAGTTTTTAATTTTTTCCATTTATATGGCATTTGCCTAATTTAATAATTGAGTTTGTAGTGTCTACAATGAGAAAGACAAAAGCAGTTACTTGAAATGCTTAAGTTATGTTTAAGAAAAATTGATATATCATAACATTATTGGATGAAAGAACTAAATAATAAACTATATGAATATCTGGCGAATTTGTGGAATGGTATTTTTTGGAAAGTTCGCTAAAATTGATTAAGTTTTATTGTTGTATGCATTTATTAAGGCATTCAAAACGTATTTGAATTATATACGAATGATTTTGTATTTAAATATAACCCCTTTTTTAATATTAATTAAGGTGTAGAAAACATTGTTTCATATTAAAACTAGTATTACGTATCTACACAAATAAAATGTTTAAAAGTTGTAATAATATATTTCCATTACCTGGTAATAAATACAGATTTAATAGCATCCAAATGCCTCTCCATAAATTAATCGTACCGCAGAGAGAAAATATGAGGAACAAATCGGCCGCGATTAATCTCATAGCTCCTTCAAGACGATCGCAAATCCAACGCATACCCGGCTGTAGCATGAAAGCCAAGGCTACAATTATATATCCAATTATCTAAAACAAACATTATACTATTAAAAAACATTAGGGAATTATTTCAATTTTCCTGGTAGTTTTTCAATTAATTATGATGGAAATTAGCAAGCGGAACGAAGCGTTCAAATAAGCGAAACCCACATCGGCCAGATTAAAAGTATTTCCATCATTTTTAAATGAAATTAACCAAGGTCAATACAATCTATGTCTAAAGAATCTGAAAAGATATTGTTACCACTTTTTTAAATATTATCACACATCTAATGTTAGTTATGTTTTAATTTTGGTGTTATTAGCAATAATTATTGTAGCAGAAAATGTATGAAGGGAATGAAGAATTTTTAAAGACAATTAAAGAAAAATGAACAAAAACCGAAAGATTAAAAGAAACTATTTATGGCAGTAAGATATTAAAGGATAATTAAGAGCAATTCGAAGAGTATCAGGTTTTTCAATAAGCCTTGTCGTACGGGAAACATTCTCATTTTAGATTTTCTCATTCGTATATTTACAGGTGTTTAAAGTTAACATGTCACAGTACTTTTTGACAAAGGAAAATATTTAATATCGTGCTGTGATAAAATTCCTATTTTTGGAAGGTATAGCACCAAAACAAATTCATGAAAGCCTGGACGAGTGTAGGAGGGTATAAAAGGGCTCTTCATTTTCAATTAGAACATTAGAAAAATGATTTGCTGGATTTAAACGTGGTCGTCCAAGTCTTGAAGACGGTCCACATCCAAAAAATGTATCAACATCAGAAATTGTAGCAAAAATACAGGATATGATATCTGCTTCTGGGTTTCCGGGCTGGAACCGCGTCACTAGTATATCTGCCGACGTTTCGTACCCATTTGTATGGGACATCACTACTGCACTGAAACTGCCCTGAAGATGTCCCATACAAATGGGTACGGAACGTCGACAGACATACTAGTGACGCGGTTCCAGCCCGGAAGCCCAGAAGAAGATATCATGGACCACGACCGCGGAAGTCTACGTACCCAATTATACAGGATATGATTTTGGAAGATCGTCGATTAACCGAGAAAGATTTGGCGGAAGTCCAAGGCATCTCATTAGGTAGCGTGAGCAATATTTCGGCTGAAGTTTTGGATATCAGAAAGCTGTGTGCAAAATGGGTGCAGCATTCGTTAACAATGAAACATAAACACATTCGAATGCAATATTTGAAGCGTTTTAGAACGAATAAAAACGATTTTGTGCGTCGTTTCATCACTATGGACGAGACTTGGGTTTACCACCATGATCCTCGATCAAAACAAGAGGGTAAGGAATGGTGTGAACCTGATACTTCGGCTCCGAAACGAGTTAGGGTCCAGAAATCAGCCAAAAAGGTGTTAGTACCAGTTTTTTGGAATGCAAAAGGAATTTTGTTCGTGGATTACTTCC
This sequence comes from Dermolepida albohirtum, assembly GCA_031893035.1. NCBI lineage: Eukaryota > Metazoa > Arthropoda > Insecta > Coleoptera > Scarabaeidae > Dermolepida > Dermolepida albohirtum. Next base: position 72,205 of record JAVIWB010006889.1, on the reverse strand, counting down.
AAACTGGTAAAAAAATATACTCAGATTATTATTGTAACCTTTTAGAATAACTGAATGTAAACATTCGTGAGAAAAGACCTAGTTTACTAAAGAAAAAAATCATTTTTCATGAATACAACACACCCCTTCACACAACTGAAAAACCCATCATAAAAATCAGTGAATTAAAGTACGAATTGTTGTAACATATTACGAATAATAAAATTAATTCTTTAATTAATTAAAAATAAATCTTATCGAACGGCAAAACTTATTGAACAACTTGGTAATTTGAATTTAAAATTGAAGAAAAAGTGAAATTTCAAGTCTAGAATTCTATATAAGGCTCGCAGATTAATCTGCTTCGTCTTTTCGTTCGATGGAACGATAGAGGGAGGTAATGTTTTTCCATAACAAAAATAATTAAAATGAAACAAAAATATTTAATATTTTATGTGGCTCCACTAGCTTCTCTTAAAGTTGACAATCTTTTGGGAATTGATTTAACAAAATTTTTTGTAGAATTGACAGAGGTACGTTGCTATTCTTTCAATAATTTTTTCAATAATAACTTATTAGATTTATAACTTATGTAAATTCTTACTCAAGCAAGTTACGTATGTCCCAGTTGAGCGTCTCTGATCGGGAACCGTGATTTGCGAAACTTATTCTTAACAGATATTTTTTAAAGCAAAAGTAGATATGCTTTACTTACTAAACTAGCCCATGCTGATAAATCTTCGTTCTTTGGAAATAGAAAAACATCCAGCAAGACCCAGGCCCCTCTCCAGACAAATACCACCAAGGTACCGACGATTAGTACTGAAAAAATACAATCTAATACGTATAGGGTTGTTTTTTCCGTCATCTGAAACAAAGAATATCAAATACATAGCCAACTATAATCAAATCTTATGTATTGTTCTTCCAATTTTTATTTACTCATATTAAATTTATACATGATGTATTAAATAAATATCGTTCATCGCAAACAATGTTCACACAAGTTTTATTCAGTGGAAAGAAGTAAAACACAAAGCCTATTACAAAAGTTTTACAATATAGTGCAACCAATTGTTGCACGTTGTGACCAGTTCAATGTAGGATGTGAGCTGTTCAAGCCTATATTGTAACCGATGGCTCAGCATCTCTGCTCTTGAATTGTGGCAATGTAAATTGCTTGTTATGTCAACTTGATCAAAACAAAGTACGTGTAATTTTACGTTAAAACTTTACTTGTGTATTCAATGTTGGTTAGTGTTTTTTTGGAAGTGGCTTCTGTTTTTATCAATTAAAATCGTTTTCCACACATGAATTTTTTGAGATGTGAGAATAGCCACAAGTCAGAAGGACCTAAATCTGGCGAATAGGCTAGATGTTGCAACAATTAGTACTTTAATTCATTGATTTTTGCGGCGCGATTTTTGAACTGTGTGAAAGGGTGCGATGTTTTGATGAAAAATATGATTTTTTTTAAATTAGGTTTCTTCTCACGAATTTTTATATTCAGTTGGTCCAAAAGGTTACAATAATAATCTGAGTTTATTGTTTCACCAGTTTGGAGGTAATCTACGAACAAAATTCTTTTTGTATCCTAAAAACCTGATGCTAACGCATTCTTGGTCGATTTCTGAACCCTAACTCGCTTCGGAGCTGGTGATAAACGCATGTCTCGTCCATAGCGATGAAGCGACGCACAGTTATACGATTTATTCTTTCTAAAACGCTTGAAATGCTGCTGAAAAAGGCGCATTCAAATATGTTTTTTGTTCCATTGTTAACGAATGCGACACCCTTTTTGCACACAACTTTCTGGAAACCAAAACCACCCAAAGTTTGCTCTCACTGCCTAATGAGATGCCTAGGACTTCTACTAAATCTCTCTCGAGTAATCGACCATCGTTCAAAATCATATCCTGTCTTTTTGCTACTATTTCTGGTGTTGATGCACTTTTTGGGTATCCTTCACATGGATCGTCTTCAAGACTTATACGACCACTTTTATATTTGGCAACCCATTTTTCTTACTGTTTTAACTGACGGTGAAGAGTCCTTATATACTTTTAATAATCGCTCATGAATTTGTTTTGGTGCTACATCTTCCGAATATAAGAATTTTATCACTGCACGATATTCAATGTTTTCCATTGTAAAAAAATACTGTGACATGTCAACTTTGAACACCTGTACATATACGAATGAGAAAATATAAAATGAGAAAACTTAATACGTGTTCATAAAAAGGTAGTACAATTTTTAGAAAAAGTAAAAAGACGAACTTAATAGCGCCATCTCTTATTGAACGACAAAAGTTGTTGAGCAACCTGGTAAAACTAAGACAAATATTTACAAAATAAATAAAAATATATGTACAATATACAATAATAGCATCACAATTTAAACAGAAGATGAGCTAAAGAACACCACACGAAACATACATCAAAAACAAACATTGCCAGATATAAACAATTGCCCTATTGCACATGAGTCCATGCGCAGGTTTGTTAAAATGAACTACACTAGCGTCAGTGAACTCTACTTGTTGCTCTATACTGTGCTAATGAAAAGACAAACATCGTTTGATATTGAAAAAAAAAGCTCAATAAGAAATACTCTTTGTTGAGTTCTATGATTTCTTTTGCAGATTTCTTCAAGCCTTTGTAGTTTAACTATACAAAATTGTAATTGTTATAAATTTATACAACGTGACAAAAAATTGTAGCAAAATATCATGGTTTGCTAAAGAGACTCAGTGTAATGTATACTACATAGAGACGTAACTCAGTATCTCAGGAACTTGTTCTGGGCATTACAAATTTAACTGACATCCGTTTCATTATATGTACACTACCGGTCATATTTATTTGCCCACCCCAATTTTATGTGTTTCCTGAAATACGGATAATCTTTCGAAAAATCTGTATTATGATTATTAAACAATATTATTAGTGGAAGTAATTCCATATGAATTTCTACGAAAATCTTAAATTGTTTATGATATATCATAAATTGGAAAAATACCGTAAATATTATATAGGCTAATCCCTACAGTATTAACAGTTTTACCTGCATTTCCGAAAGGTATTACCAATATTGTGTTATTGTACTAACTGATTACAATATTAGGATGTGTTATTCAAAAAGGAAAATAAATTTTGTCAGTCATCGTTCATCTTTTGTTGCGAAAACAGTGAAATAGAGAGTTATTGTGAATATTTTAATGCAATGCCGAAGACGAAGGAATTAACTATTGAAGTGCGTGCTATGATAATTGCTTATCATCGTACGGGTAAAAGTAATCGCGAAATTGCAAAAGAATTACGATTAAATCGTAGAATGTATTGTGCCTACCGTAAAACATGGAGGAGGTTCAGTAATGATTTGGGGGTGTTTTGGTGGAAGATCTGTAGGCGATCTCGCCAAAATTGAGGGAATCTTAAGAAAAGGCTACAAGGAAATTTTAGAAAATAACGCTGTTCCTTCAGGTCTAAGGATTCTTGGCGAAAACTTTGTATTTCAACAGGACAACGTTTCGAAACACACTTCTAGATTGTGTGGCGATTACTTGCGTCAACTAGAAGAGCAAGGGCAAATCTCTATAATGGTATGGCTAGCTCAAAGTCCTGATCTGAACCCAATAGAGGTTCTTTAGGAAGAATTGGACCGGAAGGTTCGAGAAGGTGCTCTATCATCCACCACTGTACTGTGGGAAGAACTTCAAGAAGCCTGGGCACAAATTACAGAAGATACACTGCAAAAATTAATTGAAAGGATGCCACGGTTATGTGCCGTAATTATCAAAAATAAAGGTGGGCACATTGATGAGAGCAAAATTTAATAATAATTAATGATAAAGTTTTTATATAAGAAAAATGTAACTTTTTTATGTTTATTTTACACTATTGTATTGGTACAATAAATAAATTTTCAGTACACATTTGATAGTTTAATAATTTTGGCTAAAACTAAGGGTGGGCAAATAAATATGACCGGTAGTGTATAAGCCACGCGACTAATATGTAAAATTAATATACCTATGTTGTAATAAAGATCTCAATTTAAGTTAATTCAAATTGTATATGTATACTTAACTATAATTGATGTTTTCAATAATTTGTTTTGAATTGAAGTTATAGTACATTTTTAGTAGATAATTTGTTTGTTACACGAAAACAATGTCCTTTGTCCGTTATTGTAATTTTTTTAATAAAAGGAAATGGTGAACAATTTTCTGATATTAAAATAATAATACTATACGTAATTTAATAATAAACCTATACTACTTTGAGTAGAAAATGTGACATCTATTATTCTGTATACAATGCGAATGATCTTTTTGTAGATGAGAATTGTTATGTCATTTTTTATCTAATGTTTTGTGTGGCGATAATTATCTATGTATGTATATCCAAAACAGATAAAATCATATAGGAGGGTAATTTGACAAGTAGTGAGAATGGAAAAGAAAAACAAATTTTTTAAATACAAAATAATTTTTATTTTTCTATACATTCTCCTAAAAAAGCAATACATTTATTCCAACGGTGCTCCAGTGCCCTTATGCCATCTCTAAAATGCGATTCCGGAAGGCTTGCAAAATACTCATTTACGAAGATGATAAGCTCGTCGTTAGACGAAAATTTCTTTCCACCTAGTGCCGCTTTCAATTTTGGAAAAAGGTGGAAGTCGGAATGGGCTAGATCCAGCGAATAAGGCGCATGCGGTACTAATTGGAAATGCAACTCGTGGATTTGGTTGAAAACGCCAAAGGCACCCGGGTACCTAGGTGCGCGCATAAGGGTTAAACACTTGTGAATTCTACTAATTTTCCAACAATTCGGAAAACTTGATCTTTGAATACATAAATTAAAAATAATAGTAAGAAGTTTGTAGAGTAAAAATATATCATAGAACCATAAACACGGTTTAGTATATGATTTTATCTGTGTTGGATATACGAGGATAGTTGACACATAGGTGGCGCTATAATTGGTAAAACAAATGCACTGTAATTTAGGTTGGCTATTTATATGTTTACATTCCGATATTTAGATAGATCGGTTGATTAGTTTATTTTTGACAGCTGATTGAAAAAGAAGCAACACGTAGTTTTGTTAAAATGGAAAAAGCAGAGTATCGTGCGGTGATTAAATACTTCGTAATTAAGGGTATGAAAGCTACCGAAATAAAAGATGAGTTACGGGAACCATTAGGTGAATCTGCTCCATCATCCGCCACAATGAGTAGATGGGTAAATGAATTTAAACGTGGTAGAACAAGCTGTGTTGATGAAGCGCGCTCTGGAGCACCCAAAATCGTGATTTCTAAGGAAATGATTATAAAAATCCATAATATTATTACGCAAGATCGACGACTCAAAGTGAGAGAGATAGCAAACATGGTAAACATTATAACAGAACGCGTACACCACATTTTAATGAAAGAATTGGGCCTTTCCAAGCTTTCGGCAAGATGGTTGCCGCGATTGCTTACGACTGATCAAAAGGTCACTCGTTTGCGCATTTTCAATGAGTGTTTGGACCTTTATAAGCGGAATCCAGTTAATTTTTGTAGGCGATTTGTTACTTGCGATGAAACTTGGATACATTACAGTACACCCGAAACTAAACAACAGTCGAAACAATGGTTAGAACGTGGTTCTGCACCTCCAAAGAAAGCGAAAACCACTTTATCGGCAAACAAGGTGATGGCATCAATTTTTAGGGATTCAAAGGGCATTTTGCTTATTGATTACCTTCAGAAAGGTGCCACAATAAACGGACAACTATGCAGAACTTCTACAAAAATTAAATGTTGAGATTCGTGCTAAACGGCCAGGAATGGCAAAGAAAAAGATTCTGTTTCACCAAGCCAACGCTCCCTCGTATACCAGCACAGTTGCGATGTCCAAAATCCACTAGTTGCATTTCCAATTGGTACCGCAAGCGCCTTACTCGCCGAATCTAGCCCCTTCCGACTTCCACCTTTTCCAAAATTGAAAACGGCACTAGGTGGAAAGAAATACTCGTCTAACGACGAGCTTATCATCTTCGTAAATGAGTATTTTGCAAGCCTTCCGGAATCGCATTTTAGAGATGGCATAAGGGCATTGGAGCACCGTTGGAATAAATGTACTGCTCTTTTAGGAGAATATATTGAAAAATAAAAATTATTTTGTATTTAAAAAATTCGTTTTTCTTTTCCATTCTCACTACTTGTCAAACTACCCTCGTACAATATAATAATTTTATTATTAAGATTTAAAGACGTAAGTAGACGATAAATTTCACATGAGTAAATATTATAAATGACAATATGTAAATATCTATATTACGAAATTGTGATCTAAATACCATATGAAAAGTAGATAATCAAAGTTATTTGTTGTTTAGGATAACCTCTCCTGTAACATTACAAGTTATATGTGATCTTAGATGTATTAATTTGCATTAAATACTTATCAGTACAAGTGTTAATATCGCCAAATTACATTCATAAAAAGAAGTTTACAATAATTATCAAATAACTTTGCAAAAAAAGTATAAATATCGCACGATTTCTTAAGATAGTGAAGCAACTTTACGAGATATATCTGGATTACAAATATTCCATTAAATCAATGTAATCGTTTTATTTATTTTTAGCGGAAAGCCGTGCCTGGCTCTTTGAATATAATATATCTGCCGACTTGTAATAACAAACACTTTGTGCAAATGGAGATTATTTAATTAGTATCACTTCTAATTAAAAGTGCATTTTATTATAAATAGATTAACATCAAACGTAAATACTGCTTTGCATATTTTAATTCTATTAATAAACGCACATTACTTATTTATATTCGGAAAAAGTCTTCCATTCGCCTAAAAGTCTTTTATTATAAAAAAAATGTTTCAAATCCGTTCAAGTGCTTGTGCGTCCTTGCTACGAGGGTAGTTTGCTAAGTAGTGAGAATGGAAAAGAAAAACGAATTTTTTAAATACAAAATAATTTTTATTTTTCAATATATTCTCCTAAAAGAGCAATACATTTATTCCAACGGTGATCCAATGCGCTTATGCCATCTCTAAAATGCGATTCCGGAAGGCTTGCAAAATACTCATTTACGAAGATGATAAGCTCGTCGTTTGACGAAAATTTCTTTCCACCTAGTGCCGTTTTCAATTTTGGAAAAAGGTGGAAGTCGGAAGGGGCTAGATCCGGTGAATAAGGCGCATGCGGTACTAATTGGAAATGCAACTCGTGGATTTTGGACATCGCAACTGTGCTGGTATGCGAGGGAGCGTTGTCTTGGTGAAACAGAATCTTTTTCTTTGCTATTCCTGGCCGTTTAGCACGAATCTCAACATTTAATTTTTGTAGAAGTTCTGCATAATATTGTCCGTTTATTGTGACACCTTTCTGAAGGTAATCAATGAGCATAATGCCCTTTGAATCCCAAAAAATTGATGGCATCACCTTGTTTGCCGATAAAGTGGTTTCCGCTTTCTTTGGAGGTGCAGAACCACGTTCTAACTATTGTTTCGACTGTTGTTTAGTTTCGGGTGTACTGTAGTGTATCCAAGTTTCATCGCAAGTAACAAATCGCCTACAAAAATCAACCGGATTCCGCTTATAAAGGTCCAAACACTCATTGGAAATGCGCAAACGAGTGAGTCGTAAGCAATTGCGGCACCCATCTTGCCGAAAGCTTGGAAAGGCCCAATTCTTTCGTTAAAATGTGGTCTACGCGTTCTGTTGAAATGTTGATCATGTCTGCTATCTCTCTCAGTCATTTCCTTAGAAGTCACGATTTTGGGTGCTCCAGAGCGCGCTTCGTCAACACAGCTTGTTCTACCACGTTTAAATTCATTTACCCATCTACTTATTGTGGCGGATGATGGAGCAGATTGACGTAATATTTCCCGTGACTCATCTTTTATTTCGGTAGCTTTCATACCCTTAATTACGAAGTATTTAATCACCGCACGATGCTCTGCTTTTTCCATTTTAACAAAACGACGTGTTGCTTCTTTTTCAATCAGCTGTCAAAAATAAACTAATTTTACCAATTAGAGCGCCACCTATGTGTCATTCTTACTACTTGTCAAATTATCCTCGTATATTAAGGGTTAAAAACAGTGTTCTTCATATTAAATTAAATTCTAATATAGACGTACGAGGTATGGCAATTAAATAACGATATTGAGCTCTTTTAATCGCGCAGACGCATCGGGCGGGGCTGTAATTGGAATGTCATTGATTTCGATACTTCCCAAGCAACAACCCATAGTCTCGTCTCTCTGTCTGTTTTAGATTACTTTCGAGCTTTAATTGTAGAGGACACTGTTACTTAGTAGTACCGTGATAATGTTTGACATAGAAATCAAGCAGAGAATTAGCCTGAAATTCCTTGACGAATTAAAAAAAACGCTAACAAAATGTTTGCAAATGTTAAAGGAGGTGTTTGGTGATAATGTTATGTTACGTGCGCGAGTTTTTGAATGGCACAAACGGTAGAGTGGTCGACCTGTGATTGCAAGAACTGAAGGTAACGTTCGGAAAATTAACGAAATTGTGCGGAAAGACCGACGTCTCAGCATTGAGACGATTGCCGATATGGTAAACACTAACAGAAAAACAGTAGGACACATTTTGCATTATGAATTAAGCATGACAAAAGTTTGTGCAAAAATGGTGTCGAAAAACCTCGCTCGGGAACAAAAAAACAATCAGATGAACATTTGCTCTGACATCATGGAACGACTCACAAAAGAACCAGACTTGGTCACAAAAATCATCACATGTGATGAAACTTGGATTTTCCAGAATGACCCGGAAACAAAGCGTCAATCGATGTACTGGAAGGCCGCCGGATCGCCAAAATAGAAAAAAGCACGAATGAGCAAGTCGAAATTGAACGCAATGCTGATCGTTTTCTTCGATATCAAGGGTGTTATCATGATTGACTGGATGCCCGAGGATCAAACCGTTAATCAGAAATACTACAAAGGAGTCCTAATCAAGTTTTGTGGAAGGGCGACTCGTGTATTCTACACCAGGACAACGCCCCGGCTCGCAATGCCCTATCTATGAAGCAGTTTCTAGCGGGCAAGCGCATTGCTGTGGCTGATCAGCCTCCGTATTCACTAGATCTCGCACTGTGTGACGTATACCTGTTCCCACAAGTAAGAAGTACTTTAAAGGGTACACATTTTCAGTCTGTTGAACGTGTAAAAGCAAAAATGGCAGAGTTTTTGAAGAGGTTGACAACTGATGAACCAGAGCATTGTTTTGAATAATGGAAGACACGTATACAACGGTGTATAGATAAGGGAGGAGAGTATATTGAAGGGGATGAAAGTTAAATATAAGTTCATTTGCAATAAATAACATTTCTGACACCGGTCTCGATATTTAATTGCAACATCTCGTATTACAACATATGTTTAAATGTTATAAAGACATTCGTTTGTTTGTAATGTATTTTCAGTTTACGCGTATTGCATGTAAAACTTACTGGAGTTATGTTAATAATACCTGAGGTTATTTCTTTTCCAGTGCTCTCTGGCAATTGTCTGTTTTTGGTGGTAAAATAAATGGAGTTATATGTATTTATTTACGAGAAGTGTTAGTATCGTATGAAAAATATAAATTAACGGACAGAAAGCAGTAAGCTTTTACTAATTCGGTGTCAAATTAAACGTTCGGCAGTAAATTTATTTAAAATTAACACATTTGAATTGAATAAAATTAGATTCGTTTTCTTACATCTACTGGAAGAGCAACAATTTATCGCAAAAAAGAAAGACTTTAAAAGACAGCTTCACAGGCGGCGATTTTGAAATTTTCAAAGAATGGTTTCCGTCATATTTTTTTGAACAATAATAGCGCCATTAGGACAAGGTTATTCCACTACATATGGACTATATAGTAGGTGATAATAGTATAGACGTTTAAGGTTAAAACTATTATAAGACCAAATTGTAAATATTAAAAATAAGTTAAGCTGTCGAAATCATAGCTTTATTACCTATTTCTAATTGCTTAATTGCTTCATCAAATATTCTAAAGATATCAAATCGTGGATGATTTAAAATTATCTATTCCAAGTGTAATAACCCTTTTATATTTGATTATATAAAAAATTCAAAAATATTCTTTTTTAGTAGAAAGACTGAGACATCAAAATTTGAAGCAGGCGGAAATGCCTTAAGTGTATTGCAAGATGAAGCTTCAGATAGAATCAACGCAGGTATCAAGCACAAAACTACTCTCACGTTATACCATCAAAACGTACAGTGCCTAACAACATCACTTGAGGGTCTTCAGGTCGAATTGGACTTAATTCGTGACATTAAAATAATATTTATCACCGAACACTGGCTATCTGCCGATAAATTAGAATTTATAAAACTACAGGGTTGCTCCCTGGCATCGTCCTATTGTAGAGTTTACGGTATACATGGCGATTCTGCTATTTACACGTCAGATACACTTACTGCTGTAAGAACTCCTTTCGTAGATGACATGGTTGTTGAGTATGACTTTGAATGTTGTGGCGCTTCTGTCACATATGAGAAAAACGAAATTTTACTAATATGTATATACAGGAGCCCTACAGGTTCCTTTTCTGACTTTTGTCTTAAAATCGAGAGTTTATTAAGTGTCATTGCTTCAATGAATGTCACGTGTGCTATCGCTGGTGATTTTAATGTTGACTTACAAAGCAGTGATGCTAAGAGTAGGTATTTCCGAAACATACTGGAATCTTTTGGAGTGATGATTCTTATAAATGAGCCGACTAGAGTCTCGAAGACCGCAGAAGCATGCTTGGACAACATTCTTTTGGTGAAGGAATTTGGAAAGGATATCCTTTCTGTGTATCATACTTTCACAATGGATACAAGTTTTTCGGATCACAAAGCTCAGGTGATCTACTGTAAATGCCTATCTGTAGGTGAGGAGCAGCAACACTTTAAATTTGTTCGCGTAATTACACACTCAACCATAATGACTTTTGTGGAGGATATGTGTGGTGAAGGCTGGAACAATGTATACTGCGATGCCTGCGACACAAATCTAAAATTTTTGAACTTTCTGAATGTATTTTTGAAATATTTTAATTCTTTTTTCCCTTTAAAAAAAGTGTATAACAAACAATATTCCTTTAAACCTTCTAAAAAAGTCACTGAATTAAGAAATTACGTCTCTGCATTATGTGTTATATGTAAGTTCAATAACGATTACAAAAATACATTTAAATTCTATAAAACTCAATATGACAACGCCGTAAATCAGGACAAAAAGAATTATTTCGAACAGCAATTACTTAATTCTACAAATAAAAATAAAACTATGTGGCGTATTATTAATTCTCATTCGGGTAAAAGCGTCAAACGCGTGTTTCCTAAAGCCGACAATCCCAGAAATCTTGCTTGTAGTTTGAACAAAGTATTCCTTCAAAACTCTGTTTCATTAAATCAATCATACAAATTTCTTCAGCTAATTCCTAATAATTCTTCATCATTTTATTTTTTCCCAATATGCGAAAGTGAACTCTCTTCCTTCATTAGCTCATTGAGTAATTCCAAATCTTCCGGTCAAGACGGAATACCTATCAGTTTTTTAAAGTCTTGCTCGGATAGTTACTTAAGACCACTTACCCATATAATTAATCACTCCTTTGCTACAGGCATTTTTCCGGACTACCTGAAACATGCTTTGGTTGTTCCGTTATTTAAGAAAGGTGATCCTAATGATTTGGAAAATTACAGACAGGTTAGCCTTTTAACCGGTTTTTCGAAATTATTCGAGAAAGCAGCTTGCTCCAGACTAACAAATGGCAAACATGGCTTAATCAGTAACTATCAACATGGTTTTGCTAAGGGTAAAAGCATTGAAACCGCTTTGTATGATTTTTCTGAAAAAGTTCTGAATGCCCTAGATGACAAAAAACTACCATGTGGGTGCTTATTAGATTTATCTAAAGCGTTCGACACTGTGGATCATAAATTACTTTTAAGTAAACTCGAGCGCTATGGTATACGAGGCACTGCCCTCTCTTGGTTTAATTCTCATCTTACTAACAGATCACAATCAGTATGCCTAAATATCGATGGTAATAATACTTATTCAGATAAGTTAATGATCTCCAGAGGTGTCCCGCAGGGTAGTATTCTCGGACCTATTCTATTTTTATTGTATTTTAATGATATCCATTATTTCGATCATGGACCTAATAAGCAATGCATGACAATTAATTATGCCGACGATACTACGCTTTTGGTCACAGGCGACTCTTTAAATCAGGTAATTGATAGCGTTGATTCTGTATTGGGAACAGTTCAGGACTGGCTAGCACATAATAACCTGTATGTAAATGAATCGAAGACTAGTATAATACTGTTCAGATGCAATACCTTTTCTGAATTTCCTGACAATGTGGAACTAGGTGATTCCTTATATCCCGTACACAATAGTGTTCGTTTGTTGGGAGTTACGGTTGATCAGTTTATAAAATGGAAGGATCATATCCATGATTTATCTAAAGTCCTTTCAAGTGTATGTTTTGGAGTTCGTCGTTTGAGGAAACTCGTTGGTGAACAGACGTTACGAATGATATACTTTGGATGCTTTTATTCTAGGGTAAGGTATGGCATCGCTGTTTGGGGTAGTAGTACTGATATGAATCGTATTTTCGTAACACAAAAAAGGATTCTGAGAATAATATATAACTTGAATTTTAATCAATCATGTAGGGGCATATTTAGAAAACATTTTTTGTTAACTATTTTTGGAATTTATATATTCGAGGTCCTACTTTTTGCCTACAAACATAAAGACCTGTTTGAAGAATACAGCGCTGTTCATGATTATTCCACAAGGCATAAAGCTAATTACTATTATCCCAAACACCGCCTGACACTGATAGAGAGTGGACTTCGCTACTCTTCCATTAAATTTTTTAATAGTTTACCGGAATCATTAAAAGAAATTAAGATATTCTTAATATTTAAAAAAAGAGTTCGTGATTTCTTAATTGATTTAGAACCATACAGTGTATTTGAATACATAAATCGTGGTTCTCTACAGCAAGAATGTGATGTATAACAATATGTTTTAACACATGTAATATATTGTATATGTCATGACGTTTGCAATTTCTTTTTCTCTTTGTATAATTAATTGCAATAAAGTTATTATTATTATTATTATTATTATTGTTATGCAATTGAGAAAACTAATGGGAGTGCAACTTAATTCAGTTACTTTTCTTGTAAAAAAATGTCCTTATTTTATAATCAAAATGAATGAACATATTATTCAAAGTATTATCCATCGGAAGCGACAACTTTTCCCCATTTTTCGAACTAAGCCAATTTTTGATTCCTTCAACTGAAGTGAAGCGTATTCCAACAAGGGTATTCTGCATCGATCGAAATAAATAGTAGTCAGAAGGGGCAATGTCTGGGCTATAAGGTGGGTGAGGTAAAACTTCCCAGCCGCTGTTTTCCAAATAGTTTTTAACTGGTCTTGCAACATGAGGCCGAGCGTTGTCGGTTTGGAATATTAAAGACCAATGTCTGGTCGCATATTCTGGTCGTTTTTCGGCGATTGCTCTCTTCAAAAGAATTAATTGTTGTCTGTACAGCTCGCCCGTAATAGAATCACCAGGTTTTAACAGCTCATAATGGATAACGCCCGTCGAATCACACCAAATAGACAGCGTCACCTTGGCACCATGAATATTTGGCTTCGCCGTTGATGTTGATAGCTGGTCAGGCTTTACATAAGATTTTTTTCGTTTTGGATTATCGTAATGAATCCATTTTTCATCATCAGCGTTCAAGCAGCATTTGCAACATGCAAAATCATATTTCAACGTCTATTGGCTTCAATTCGCGAGGTACCCAATTTTCTTGCTTTTGGATGAATCCCAATGCTTTAAACGTTTTGAAATGACTTGGTGAGTTACTGTTAACGTTTTTGCAAGTTCTTGTTGCGTTTGACATGAATCTTCATTCAGTAATGTCTCCAGTTCCTTGTCTTCAAACTTTTTTGGTTGCCCTGGACGCGGTCTGTCTTCAACGCTGAAATCACCGCTTTTAAAGCGTCGATACCATTCACAACATGATTTTTTTGTTGGAACAGATTCACCATACATTTCTGCAAGCAATCGTTGAGCTTCAGCTGCGCTTTTCTTCCAATTAAAGCAGAACATTAAAACTTCCCGCAAATGTTGTTTATTTAACACAAATTCAGATATTTTCAATGAGCTCAAAAATAATGTTGTACAAAATTCAAAACAATGTAACCAAATATGATTGACAGATGTCAAACCTTTCTAACAAAAAAAAAAGAACAGCTGTTATACTATATATGTATAACAACGTTAGTTGTTATATATAATTCGGTTACTTTTCAATGGAGTCGTTAGACTCCATTGAAAAGTAACCGAATTAAGTTGCACACCCATTATTTTAGCTAGATAAGCTGAGGTTAAAGATTTAAGAGTTCTTTTCGATATACATTTAAGCTTTTCGAAACATATTCACTTCATATATAATTCTGCTTCGCTTTCTCATAATTTTGTCTTCCGTTCTTCAAGAACCATCTCCAATCAGATATTTCATTCATTTTTTGCATTTGAAACTTGAATATGTTGCCATTATTTGATATCCCCATTATGTGTATTTACATCTGGAAATTGTGAGTTCAGCAGAGATTTGTGAAATGTCTTGCATATACATTTAGTGATGGGTACGCCCTGACTATGTTAGTTTGCTCATGATTTTTACTTTCAGTCGCTCTCACCTAAGCGTGAGTTACTTGCCGCCAAATTTTTGAAAGAAGTTGTCAATAATGCAATTGACTCCTGCCTATATTGTTGCAGATAAACTTTCGTGATGCTCGAGTTGAAAGTCGATCTAGCAACAACTTTTTGCTTCGTAAAGCTAGAACGATTATTTTTTGGAAACTTCCCCTATCGCATCTACTCATAACATATGTGATAGGGCAACTAAATGCTAATACTTTATTTGGGAATTCATTCCTATAGTTTTAGGCTTAAAAATTAGTTAATTTGAAAACTTCATGTTTATTGATTTTTTAAATTAATTTAGGTTTAATTATAATATGTTTTTTATATATGGTACTTTCGTAATTACTTACATTTTGTTCGTATATTTTGCTTGTATTTTTCGTCCTGTAATTGATTATTATTATTATTAAGAGCTCTCAAATATCGAAACGCGTCTTAGTCAATATCTCGTCGATAATAGATGTTCTTTATTCAACCCTAATTAACATGATTTATTCATCGAAACATTGTTGCCAACTTAATTAAATAAAGATTGCAGTTCTAGAAAAATGCTACGGGCAAACAGGCGTTATTAATTTCACAAATTTTCATTGACATGTTCAATCCAGATAAATACAATTTTAAAATACATTATGTTTTTGATCTGCCTATTTTGTCAAAGTCACAAAAGATGAAATGAAGAAGCGACAATGGCATTTGCATCAATAAGTCGCCACCTACTGGTTAGGTGTAATTTACAGACCACGCCTTGTACATACAGAATACATTTTTAATATATCATTGCAAAAAAGTATCTCGTCTGTCGATAAGAATTGTTGTATTGGAGATCTCTCGATTTCACTACGTAATATAATTACTCTCTTAGTTATTTAGATTAAAAAAAACAATTGATTTCTAACATTTACAAAGGGGTACTAGGAAATGCAATATGACGCAACAATGAATCGTAGGAAGCTGCTTGTTTCTGCATGTTGAGACATGTTCATACGTGTATAGTAGCCGCCACGCCATGTCGATAGGCTCAGCTATTCATTAGCAGTGAGAGTGTAAAATGCTTGCGATGGCATCGTGGTCATGAAATGAGATAAGGGCAGTTTTGCGTTATAATTTCGTGCGTGGTTTAAACATAGACCAGTGCTCCGAAGAAGTGACTCATGCACTAGGTGATGTTTGTCCACATCGCACAACGATATTCAGGTGGTATAGAGAATTCCAAAGGGGAACTTTAACTGTGGAGGATGCTGAGAGGCCTGGAAGGCCACAAACGTCAGTTACGGAGAAAAACGTTACTACTGTGAGGAAAATGCTTGGCGAAGACAGGCGAGTGACTTACCAAGAGATAGAGGGTACTTCAGGCCTATATGCACCAGCAATTCGTTCGATTCTGCATGATCATTTGCACGTGAAGAAACTTCATTCTCTCTGGGTGCCGCATCGACTGACTGAAGAGCAGATGGCACGATGTGTGACTTGGTGCCGGGAGGTGCTAAAAAAGTTCAACAATCTCGGTATGTGAACAACATCGTGACAGGTGACGAGACTTGGCTGTACTATTACGATGTGCCGACCAAAGTTCAAAACAAAGTTTGGGTCTTTGATGATGAGGATACACCCGTACTTGTCAGAAAACCTGATCTGTAAAGAAGAAAATGATAGCTGTATTTTTCAAATCGAGTGGAATTTTGGAACGCGTCGTTTTGGACATCCAGAAGACAGTCACAGCTGGTATATTGAACAGTGCCTGCCTAAAGTCATTGGATCTATGAAGAACCTGCGGCCAAAGTCAAGAATGGACACCTGGTTCCTCCATGACGATAACGCTCCAGCTCACCACGCCAAAGCCTGCACCGAATATTTGACCACGACAGGGTTGAAACTTCTCGAGCACACTCCCTACAGTCCAGATCTTACTCCCTGCGACTTTGCACTGTTCCCGCATGTGAAAATGAAGCTAAAAATGAGGCGGTTTTGTGATGAGGACCTTCTGCGGGCTTGGGACAACGAGTGTGCTTTACTTCCTAGTGAAACTTGGCAGAACTGGTTTAAAGATTGGTTTCGGAGGATGGAGAGGTGTATTGAGTGTAGAGGAAATTGCTTTGAAAAAATTAAATAAATAAAGCTGTATTGCAAAACTTTCCTAGTACCCTTTGTATGCAAGATTTTTAATATTCGAATTAAAATATAAAACCTGAATTACAAGTTATGACATAACGTAATAGTTTTTCCACGAAATTTATTATGAATAATAATACGGTGCTGAACATAATTTGCTTTCTAATTTTTTATTTGTAAAACATTAAATTTCTAACGAATATGGACTTACTTATTTCCGTCAATACTAGATAAAGTAATATTACAGTTCGAAATGAAAATCGTGTATTGGAAAATGTTATTTAATTAATTTCGGAATAATTAATTTTCGAAAAATGTGGCATATTCTGAATTAATCAAAAAAACAGTGAATGTATTTTACTACTTTGCGGTAGCTAAGGTCAGACAGAATATCCGAGTGATTTCCCCAAAGCATTCGTTACGGAATTTCTTACGGAATTTTTTCCAAACCACGTTTGGAATTGTAAAAAATCGAAGCTAGATCTTAGGTATTTGTTCTATTCCATGATTTTTTGTACAAATTATCTTTTAAAATATTTGTATTTTTAAAAATGCGCAAATTATTTTTCAACGTTGCGATTAACAAGTTCAAAATGCCATACAAAATTTTTAGCAAGATATCATGGCCTGCTGGAAAAATTCTTGGAAAGATAACAGTCTTTGTACCTTTGTTTGAGTAAACTTATTACATATATGTATGTAAAAGTTCGTCTAACAAAACAAATTTGATTGTGTGTTTGAAATTAATTATTTTGTTAATGTATTTTATATTCTGTATTCAGTGAAATATCATTTTCAAGGTAAAATACCGGTTATGTTAGCTTATATAATAAATTGGAAGTATGTTTTTTCGATGAAACGGAATAAATTGCAGAAACAAGGAAGTGTAAAAATAGGAGAGAACACGTCTATTTTCCTTGTTTTCGTACTTTCACAGTATGTTTTAAAGTAACTAAAATGATACAATTATTAAAACAATGATTTAATCACTTAAGGTTGACATATAACCCTTTTCCACATTAATTTTCGTATCCTGTATGCGTATTTCGACAATTAAGTTGTCATCATCAGCAGATAATTAAACAGTGTTGCACCTGTAAAACTACGGCAAAAACTCGCACGAAACGAATCCCGTACACGATCTATACCGACGAAAGCCAAAACGCACACTGAAAAAAATGATATACACAAATTTATCTTAAATTTATCGAAATCTTTGTTTATAACACTCTCGAACTTTTCTACAACACACATATACACTTACAGCATATAGCAGTGAGTGTACATATTGGGTTGGCAACTAAGTACTTTCGGTTTTTACTGATAGAGAGCGTTGCTTTATTTTTTGTATAACGTATGTTAGTGCTGTACTTTACCGTTTGTCGCGTGATACTAGTAATATTGACGTAACTTCAGAAGCAAGTAGTGCGTGATTTTTATTAAAACTATTAGTTGTGGGTTAATTTAGATGGAGTGCAGAAACGAACATTTTCGACATATTTTACTATTTTATTTCCGTAAAGGAAAGAAAGCTGCTGCGGCTCACAAAAAGATATGTGAAGTTTATGGTGCTAATTGCTTAACAGAGCGCACGTATCAGAATTGGTATAAAAAATTCCGTTCTGGAGATTTTTCCCTCAAAGATGAGCAACGTTCTGGTCGGCCTACTGAAGTTGATGATGACCAAATCAAAGTGATATTTGAAGAGGATCGTCATATAACTGTCCGAGAGGTTGCGGAGAGGCTACATGTATCGCACACAACAATTGAAAAATATTTAAAATGTCTTGGGCTAGTTAAGAAGCTTGATATTTGGGTACCTGACGAATTGAAAGAAATTCATTTAACACAAAGAATCAACTTTTGCGATATGCATCTTAGACGAAATGAAACCGACCCTTTCTTAAAAAGAATCATCACTGGTGATGAAAAATGGGTCCTGTACAGTAACATAGTTCGAAAACGATCATGGAGCAAACACTATAAACCAGCTCAAACCACATCGAAAGCTGAATTGCATCCAAAAAAGATCATGCTGTCAGCTTGGTGGGATTACAAAGATGTTGTGTTTTTCGAGCTGCTTCCAAGGAACCAAACGATTAATTCTGATGTTTACTGTCAACAATTAATAAAACTGGATGAAGCAATCAAAGAAAAACGGCCAGAATTGTCAAATCGGAAAGGTGTAGTTTTCCACCAAGATAATGCCAGGCCTCACACATCTTTGGCAACTCGTGGGAAACTATTGGAGCTTGGCTGGGAAGTGATGCCACATCCCCCATACAGCCCTGATCTAGCACCATCTGATTACCATTTATTTCGAAGTTTGCAGAATTCTTTGAATGGTAAAACTTTCACAAATGACGATGACCTTCACTCGCACCTGGTTCACTTTTTTGCTGATAAGGACCAGAAATTTTATGAGCGCGGAATCATGCAGCTGAAAGAAAGATGGCAAAAGGTCATTGAGCAAAATTTAAAATATATAATTGATTAAAAACTATTCTTTGTTTAAAAAAAAAGTGTTTTATTTTATACTACAAAACCGAAAGTACTTAGTTACCAACCCAATAGTTCACAATTTGCATCGACTCCACTAATGCTTTGAAATTTTTGTATTGAGTCAAATAAATCTTTATAATAGTCGTATACTTGTTCTAAATCGGTTTAAACGGTTTGTAACTTCGTTAGGTTTAAATGGTAGAATCACAGATTTTATTCATTGTTAATTCTCGTAATAATAGAAAGCCGCTTTCAACCATGTTCCCCAACGTATAGAAATTGGCTCAGATGGCTCAGAAATACCGGGCCACCGTCTGTGAAATTCTCAAATTCGTTTGGGAGATTGAAAAAACACTCTTGGTATTTGAAATTAATACACCGACTTCTGGATAACATTGTCGAATATTTTGTGCTACAAGGTGTAAGGCATGAACTTTGCACGTCACATGTAAAAGTCCCTTGCACTTGTCTCTAAAGGAATGGCCTACACTAAACATTGTCGCTGCACCATCGCTCGCAAACGTTAAAAGTTGAAATTTTTCTAGCTTATCCAGATCACTACTTTCATAATTGCTTTGCCAGTGGACTTTTCTAATCTTTTGCTAGCCAATACAATGGGAAATGTCGCTTTAACAGGATCTGTTCGTCTAGAATATATATTGATTTCTGTGAATTTAATTATTAATAATTTTTCATTAATTCCCATAAAAGAACTTAATTATAAGTTTATATATAATTATTAACATCATAATAACTTGACTGTGAGTTTTAAATAAATATTAGATATGTTTCCATAATGAGATTTATGGAGTATTAAAGGACTCGAAATTGTACTGCTTGGTGGCTTAATTAGTAGAGCAGCCGTCTAAAAAACAGCAGGTAGAGGTCCGAGCCCTTCTCCTGCGCAGAAATTTTTAATATATTTGTATATTTAATTAACGATGGAATAGCAGAAAATAATAATTTTTCATTGAAAGCTGTACTTAATTTCAAAAGCTTATTACATGGTGAGAAAATTCTATTCGGACCATTAGTCACCGCTTTTCATTGTCCTTTTTTTAAATCGTTTTATATTTGATAATTTTGCCTTTTTATAATATTTTTATGTATATACTATGTTTCTTTTTATGACGTTTCACATCCATGTAATTGGCGAACGTGATTAATAAATATTATTATTATTATAGCGAAGGTTAAATTTAATTTTATTTTTACTTTCTTTTCGAATAAAAATTTACAATTTGTCATTATAAGAGACGATACTTTTTCAATAATATCTTATTTAAAATGGTTAGTTATGGAATTAATAAACATTTTTAAACATATACGCTACCGGCCATAAATGAGGGATCACTATAAATAAAATACAAAAAATTAGTACACTTTTGGTAAAACAATATATATATATACGAATAAAGCAATTACTATAAAAATAAACTATATATCCTTACAAAACAACATAATATCATTAGTTCTATGAAGAAAAATTGAGACTTTTTATTTTAAACGACTTTAGTCGCTTAAAATAAAATCCACCTTCACACTTAATAACTTTTGGGTAGTCTCAACATAAGTTTTTCAAGAGTTTAAAGAGGCGATTGTGCGGGCCAAAGCATATTTACAAGTCCTTCTTCTGCTTTTTGTTTCACATAGTCCTTACAAAGTTTAGCATTATGTTTGGGGTTATCTTGTTGGAAATAAAAACCTTTTCTTATCAATTTAATTCCGGACAGAACTGCGTCTTCCTTTAAAATTTTCAAATATTTTTCCCACTTGAAATTTGGATGCGTCCGTCCACAGCACCCATTTCCACATTTTCACATACCAATGTTGGTGTTACTTGGCCCATCGTAATCGTTTTTTGCGATTTTATGATCGTAGCAATGGTTAACAAACAGCAAATCGCCTTTTTAGTCCCGCCTTTGATAAACGTCTTTTTACGATTGTCAGCGACACCGGATTTACACGATTCTTATTTAATTCTGTTAACCGTCTATTCCGTTTACGATTTTGTGATCGTAGCAATAGTTTACGAACAGCAAATCACCCTTTTAGTCCCGCCTTTGATAAACATCTTTTTACGATTGTCAGTGACGCCAGATTTGCACGTTTTTTATTTAATTCTGTTAATTCCGTTTAGATAACAGTTCCAACCGCAAATCTTCTGCTCTAGTGTTCATCCTTGGTCTTCCGACGCGTTTTTTGGTTGCATTGCACCCGTTGTTATGTACCTTTTCACTGTACCTTGCACTCCATGATATGTTAATTTTTATTTTTGCGCCATTGTCCAATGTGACAGTTTTTCTTTGTGCAATATTATTATAGCACCACGTACTTCTGTATTCAATTCCTTTCTTTTTGGTATTTTGAATGTTTGTTCACAAATACTCGTGTTACAACTTACTCGGAAAGATTCTAGACGAATACTAAATTTTTCTTAAATTCGAACATTCTGTATGGCACCCCAAATTCCTTTAAATTATTTTTTAGAACCATTATAATCTTGTAATATAAAGAAAACCCTTTAAAATAAATATTTGCAGGAAAAGTATTAATACTGAATACAGATCATAAACTGATTAAAGGAAATTATAATATTTTACACTAACAAATACATATGTTTATATAATTTACATGATACGGATATTATTGGTAAATTTCCCAGAAACGCACCTACCCCTGTTATTTCAATTGTCCCTACCGAAACCCAGGTATAAAGACAGAGCCATTCTATCGATAGTATGTGATTCCTAATTTATGGCCGGTAGTGTACATAGTATTTAAAAAAATATATAATATTTCGTTACTTACATTTCAAAATATTATGTATACTTCTAGTGACAAAATAAAAACATTGTACTCAATTCTATCGATGAATCAATACCATTTGCACGTATTTTTAGAATAATTTTTTTGTTAGATAACGATTTGGCATGCACTAATGATTTCGAACCGTAATTAAAGTTGGATAAACATTGCTGTATATTTGTTTGGTTTTTTTTTTATAGAATCGTGTTATTACTTTAGTGCTGGAGTGAAATTATATTACTAAAGTGTTTAGTGTTTGATTAAGGGTCACTTTGTTTCTTCTCGATAATCTAAACTCATTCACACTGTATTGAATCTTATTATGGTAAGGATTTATAATTTCTTCTAATTTTAGACAGATATTTTAGTGTTGTAAATAATGGAGTAAATTTAATTAAAAAAAATTTTTTTGGAAGTTGTTATATTGAAAGGCATGCGTTAATTCAGTGCTTACCTTAGATCTAAACATTGTGGGGACGTTGAAATAATTTTTAACGTGGTCAGTCGTTAAAGCAAAAGGTGGTGCCGAAACATTTCTTAATGTTCTCATAACTGCTAAAGCGACCGTGCTAACCGTCAAAAGGGCTATGATGGTGGGAACATCAAGTCCAGTGTAATAATCTAAAAGTATCCATGGTCCTCGCCATCCGTTTACACACACAAAGGCAAAACACATAGTATACAAGCGGGACGTAACATAATAACAGATACGTCTTTTATTAGGATGTAAATGTTTTTCGAAGAAGTTTTGATACAGACCGAATACGAGGTGTCCACACACACCAATTAACGTCGATATGATAGCACTCATCACATTATTATCAGGATAAGTATATATGTCCATCAGTGTCCAAACACCCCTCCAATAAGCGACAACCGCGGGTGTTATAATAATAGTTGAAAACGCACAATCCAAAATACATAAAAAAAGATAATGAGCTGAACTTCCTTCTTTCAGCGTTATACCGACGGTACTACCGCGCATTTTTTCCGATGGAATGTACCCCTTTAATCACGGAAATCTTCGTCTTCTGTGAACAACACCCCTTAATTTTTTCGACTTCATAACTATAATAACATCCACATTAATCAGCAAGTTTGAGGTGTAGCGCTCACAATGTAAATAAACTGTTTACAGCATCGTTCTTTCAGTGTGTAGGTCATTGATGATGAACATATGCATATAGTACTGAACTTCTCCATTATTAGAGCAATATATGTATGTATTGTGCGTGGACACCCTCACCATAGAGGGGACACCACGTGACAGCCGTTGAATCAAAGATGTGTTGACAATTTATTAAAACGTATTATATTCTCTAACCGGTGCGGTATGCACAACAAAGAGTTGATAATACAAAAAGTTTTTATTTATTAATTCCGATCAAACTATAAATGGAATATTTTTTTTTATTCTGCCACCACATGCCTTTACACATTGTTTTGTTTTGTTATGTATGTCTGATGCGGTTTATCACTTCTTATTTTATTGGAAAATTTTTAGGTGAATGCCTCGTCTTTATCAACAATAATAATAACGCATAGTAAAGCATATAGACTTTTTGATATAATTCTACAATATATTTTTATTTTCTAATTGAAAAAAGTATTTCACTGTTATATTACTGCAATATTTAATCTACTGAAACGTTCTCAAAAAATTTTTGTTATTATGACATACTTACTTAGTTAAATAGGACGATGTGGTTTAGTAACTTAAGTAACGTTAAACGCTGTTTCAAAATATGAAAATACATCTAAAAATCTCTAGAAGTAGATAGAAAAAAATTTTTTTGGAAAAACTCGTATTTATTTTTCTACATATGAACATAAACATTACTCAGAATTTAATATTATTATTAAAAATATTTATAATCGGACCCCTTGCATTAGTACAAGGGGTACTAGGATAGTTTTGCAATATGACGCAACAATGAACCGTAGGGAGCTGCTTGTTGCTGCATATTGAGACATGTTCATACGTGCATAGTAGCCGTCGCGCCATGTAGATGTGCTCAGTTATTCATTAGCAGTGAGACTGTAAAGTGCCTGCGATGGCATCGTGGTCACAAAATGAGATAAGGGTAGTTTTGCGTTATAATTTCGTGCGTGGTTTAAATATAGACCAGTGCTTCGAAGAAATGACTCTTGCACCAAGTGATGTTTATCCACATCGCACAACGATATTCAGGTGGTATAGAGAATTCCAAAAGGAAAATTTAACTGTGGAGGATGCTGAGAGGCCGGAAAGGCCACAAACGTCAGTTACGGAGGAAAACGTTACTACTGTGAGGAAAATGCTTGGCGAGGACAGGCGAATGACCTACCAACAGATAGAGGGTACTTCGGGGCCAAGTGCACCTGCAATTCGTTCGATTCTGCATGATCATTTGCGCGCGAAGAAACTTGTTTTCTCTAGGTGCCGCATCGACTGACTGAAGAGCAGATGACACGACGTGTGACTTGGTGCCGGGAGATGCTAAAAAAGTTTAATAAGGGACAATCTCGGTATATGAACAACATCGTGACGGGTGACGAGACTTGGCTGTACTATTACGATGTGCCGACCAAAGCTCAAAACAAAATTTGGGTCTTTGATGATGAGAACACACCCGTAGTTGTCAGAAAACCCCTATCTGTAAAGAAGAAAGTGGTAGCTGTATTTTTCAAATCGAGTGGAATTGTGGAACGCGTCGTTTTGGACACACAGAAGACGGTCACAACTAAATGGTATACTGAACAGTGCCTGCCTAAAGTCATTGGATCTATGAAGAACCTGCGGCCAAAGTCAAACATTGGACACCTGGTTGCTCCATTACGATAATGCTCCAGCTCACCGCGCCAAAGTCTGCACCGAATATTTGACCACGATAAGATTGAAACTTCTCGAGCACCCCCATACAGTCCAGATCTTGCTCCCTGCGACTTTGCACTGTTACCGCATGTGAAAATGAAGCTGAAAGGGAGTCAGTTTTCCAGTGGTGAGGACCTTTTGCGGGCTTGGGACAACGAGTGTGCTTTACTCCCTAGTGAAACTTGGCAGAACTGGTTTAAAGATTTGTTTCGGAGGATGCAGAGGTGTATTGAGTGTAGAGGAAATTACTTTGAAAAAATTAAATAAACAAAGCTGTATTGCAAAACTTTCCTAGCACCCTTTGTATGTGTATAAAACCCCTGATACCGGGTTGTTCGATAAGCCTCCGTTGTTTTTTAATACACATTATCAGCGTTTTTATGATAAGCGAATGATATAACCTCTGAAAAGGTACATATTCGCCTGCATTTTTTTATTTTGTATCAACATTCCTTAAGTCGTTCTTATTTGGGGTTGGAGCGAAAATTAAGAACCAACAAATGCGTTTTCGACATTTAATGCTTCTTTACTATCGCAAGAGCAAGAATTCATTTCGAGCCACGAAAAAATATGTGTGGTGTATACGAAGACAATGCTGTAAGCAAACGAAGAGTGTGTGAATGGTTTGTGAAATTCGAACGGGACGAATTTTCCCTTAAAAACTGCCAACGCTCCGGCAGGCCATCCGCGGTGGATGATAAGGCGTTAATCACAACAAATAAGCCTATTACCACTCGTGAAATAGTAGAAAGTGTCAAGGCATCGAATTCAACTATTCGCTACCATTTGATGCAGTTTAATTTTATTAGTCGCCTTCATGTTTGCGTAACCTATAAATTGGAAGAACGTCATTTGTTGGATCGTATTTTTGTGTGCTATTTATTGCTTAAAGATATCGAAAACTAATCCCTTTTTGAAGCGTATGATGACGGGGGATGAGAAATGGATCGTCTACAACAACGTAGAGCGCGAAATCATCAACCATCCCAAAAATCAATAATCATGCTCAGAAAGTTATGCTCTGTTACTGGTGAGATTGGTAGGGCATTGTTTATGAGCAGTTACCGCATAACCAAACACTCAGCGAAAACGATTGTGGGGTAATTTCAGTAAACCCCCATCACTACTCCAAAAACCAATATTCATGCACAGAAAGTTACACTCTGTTGCTAGTGGGATTGAAAAGGCATTGTTTATTTTGAGCTGTTGCCATGTAACCGCGTAATATTCAACTTTCAAAGATATTGTAACCAGCTGAATAATTTGAAGGAAAGAACTCAACGGAATTAGCCAATTGTAAAGAAGTGGTGTTCCACCAGGATAACACTGAACCACGCGTATCTTTGGTCACTTGATAAAAATTATTAGAGCTTGGTTGGGATATCTTGCCTCATCCACCGCAAAGTCCGGACTTGGTATCGTCGGACTACCGTCTATTCCGCTCTTTATAAAATTTGTCCAACGGAAAGTCATTGAATTCTCTGAAAGACTGCAAACAGCACCTGGAGAAGTTTTTTACTTGTAAGCTAGGGACTTTCTATGAGAGAAGGATACTGAAAAAAATATGGCGAACCATTATTAAACAAAATAGAGAAGGTACTATTTAATAAACCAATTGGCAGAAACTTTCTGAACAGCCGGATAATTGAATTAGAGCCATCTTGTGATTTTGCTATTTTTCCGAAATTAGAAACTAGAAATAAAAAAGGTATGCAGATAATTATAATACAAAATGTCTATTAGGCCCTATAAAACATTTTTAATTTAATATTTTGCCAAACCTTTTTTGTCTTTGATAACAGCTCTAATTTTTTCTGGTATGCTGTGAATACAAGACTTTACCACTTTTTATAGTTTTACATTGCTTCCCAATTTCTACGAATTTTTTTTAAGCCAATTGTTGGATTGGTATATCTGTAGATGATGTACGAACAACATTTCAAATTACAGTCCTATTAACATTCTATCGTTCTGTTCTAAAGTATGTGAATATCTTCTTTACATTAAATTGTATAACCGTATTAGGACTTTCTACGAAACACAACGGTTTTATAACAGGCAGATTTACACTAACGAGTTTGGTAGAGATAACTTATTATTTCAGTACATTTATAGACAAGAAGCAATAGGTATGTCTTGCACACTGATTTCGCCAAGACGTTTAATACGATTGATCAGATTATATTTTTCATCAAATTAAGTTCTATCAGTTTCTCAACTTCTCTTACTGATTTCGTTGCAAATAGCTAACATTATGTTTACTACAATAGACCCTATTCCAACATTTTTACGGACACTTTTAAAGTACCTCAAAAATCCAACTTAGGACTTTTCTTATTTAATATTTATTCAATGAACTATTACATTGTTTAGATTGTAGTGTTCTAGCGTAAACTGACGAGGAAGTATTCTCAGTAACATCAAGAACGGATGTCTTATGAATCGTCGCGCACTTTCGTCTTCATTACTTGTCACTTAATCAGCGATTTTGTGCAATTGAATGATTCATTCGATAAAAGTAGTGCTAAAGTACTAAATCAGACACTTGACCGGAAGACAGTACTCATTGATATTTCGGTTAGTTTATTCTGGGAGTGTAGTCGTTCAACAAATAAAGACGGATTCAAATTTACCAATAACTACAACTACAAGACGCATCCAACGAAATAATTTTCAAAACCGTCCTTAATTGGGTAGTGTTTTGGGATAAATATTGGTAAATTTAATTCCAACATGGATAAAGTAGAATATGAAAAAGACGAGAACTGAAACAAAGTTGTTCCGTTATTAGAAGCAATGATCATTAAGACTTTCCAAGCATTATAATAATGCGTACTTTTAAGATTTTGGGGTAATTATATTATCGTAAATATACAATTTGATATTATATTTTATTTTATTTTTGAGTAAAAACTATGCAAAAACATGTTTTCTGTATTTATAAATGCTTCTTTTAAGAGTTTCATGATGCCTTTCCTTATTTAAAGAACGTTTTAGTATTTGTCTTTTTCTTTTGTCATTATCCAAATCGATCCATATCGGTGGAGCAAATCGAACACTTCCGACAGCAAGAAGATTGACTTGGCTTATATCCTGAGGTTTGAAGGAATGAAAGGGATCGTGCCGTTCTTCAATCTCCGATGGCGTATTTGTCCGATAGTTCGCAATAGATGATTCTGAATTTTGCGAAACTTCTATTTTTGGTGGCTGAATAAATTTTTCAGAATTTCTAATTACTTCCTGGATATTTCTTGGATAAGGAGTAGGGCTCTGCTCTGCTAGAGGAACTGTAAAAGCAGACGGGATAGATCCTCTTATTTGATTTCGAAAGGGATGTGCATTTTGGTTTATTACATCTGATATGTCAATTTTCTTTGAATATGGTATGTAGATGTTGGTTTGCTTAGTTATGCCAAAGGCCAATAGCAGGATAATCTAGAAGTATAAAATAAGAGAAAAATAATAAGAGAAAGAAATATTTTTGCAATTTTGTGTAATATTTGCTTAAAATAAAATCGTCATATTAACCTTCAAATAAGTAATGTTACTATTTATATGGCTTTCTGTAGTGCTAGTCGGACGAGAAAATGAAAATACGAATACATATTCAAAAGATAAGAAATAGTGCAGATTTTTTATTTAGAAGAAGGAAATGAAAATCCGAAATAAGATCCTTGAATTTTAATAATAATAATACGTGACTTCACATCCATCAAGTACATGGGGCCTCAGCAGACTATGAGCTATTATTAGGTGCCGCGACTAAGGTCTTCGGCTGTAAAATTCGCTTAAACGTGAAAAGAAAACCACGAAAAAACTTCCAGGACAGCAGGCCATCAAACTTGAACCCGAAACCCCCGGCTTAATAAGCCAGCGATTTATCACTGAGCTTTAATTTTAAATAAAGAATTTCAAAAGTCCATGCGTTTATCTTTTATATATATATATATATATATATATATATATATATATATGTATGTATTATATTTCTTTGAGAACGACGTTGACCAGGCCTTCACCGTCAATGGCGAGCGCTATAGGTCGATTATTACTAACTTCTTTTGGCCTGAATTGGATGATATGGACACCAACGACATGTGATTTCAACAGGACGGCGCTACATGCTACATTGGACATTCTGCAAGATCGATTTGAAGGCATGGTTATCTGACATGGAAGCGATGTGAACTGGCCACCGAGATCGTGCGATTTGACCCCGTTAGACTTTTTCTTGTGGGGTTTTCTTAAGTCGCAGATCTTTGCGAATAAGTCACAAATCACAGCGGCCCTCAAAGTCAACATAACCCATGCCATCGGTTAAATTTAGCTTGATTTTTGCGCCAATCATGGAATATTGGACATTTCGGATGCGCGCCACCCAGCGAAACCGCGGCGGGCATTTGCACGATGTTATATTCCATACATAATGGCATCGATAGGCCTTTCAAAGGAATAAAAAATTTCTATTATATCTCACACACACTTTGTTTTATTTAAATTTAAAGATAGGAAGCGCTTAATAAAAGGCTCGTTATTATCAATGTCCGTGAAAATCATTAAGGTTTACTGGTATTTTTTCAGAACGTCTTTTTGTTCGTATAAACTTCTATAATTTAGAAGTATTAGGTACGCAACTAAGTTCTCGCTGTTTTTTTGATGAAAATGCAACTTTATCACTAAGGTTGATATATAACCCCTTTCCACATTAACTTTTGTAATTCTGTATACGCACTTCGACAACCAAGTTATCATCATCAGCAGATAACCGCAAAGTGTCGCACCTGGTAAACCACGGCAAAAAATACCTGTACGAAAACACTCCGTACGCGGTACACACCGTTGAGAACCTAAACGTACACTACTTGGTTGTCGAAATGCGTATACAGAATTACAAAAGTTAATGTGGAAAGGGGTTATACTATATATCAACCTTAGTGATTAAGTTAATCAACCACAGGCTCCATCAAATTCAACTTCTAAAATGCAACTTTATTGTGAAAAAATGCTTACAAATGAATCATTCAAAATATTGCTCATCGCTAGCCACAACTTTTTCCCATCTTTCTGGCAGAGCTCGAATACCGTTACGGTAGAAGTGTTTGTCTTTTGAGGCTATCCACGAATCAAGCCATTTTGAGATGTCTTCCTATGAGCGGAACTGCTGATTAGCCAGACCATGTGCCATCGAACAGAACAAGTAATAATCGGACGGCGCAATATCTGGGAAATATGGCGGGTGGGGTAGGACCTTCCATTAGAGCGTTTCTAAGTAGCTTTTAACGGGTTTGACAACGTGAGGACGAGCGTTGTCATGCTGTAGAATCACTTTTTCGTGTATTGTGGCCGCTTATCGCGCAGTGCTCGGCTAAATCGCATCAATTGAGTTCGATACCGTTCCCCAGTGATGGTTTCGTTCGGTTTCAACAGCTCATAATAAATAACACCGCCCTGGTCCCACCAAAACAGAGCAAAACCTTCACAGCGTGAATATTCGGCCGAACCGACGACGTAGAAGCATTACCGGGCAGTCCTCAAGATTTTGTTCTCTTTGGGTTGCTGTAATGAATCCATTTTTCATCACCCGTAACGATGCGATGAAGAAAACCCCTTTTTTTGCCGCTGGAGCAGTTGTTCACAGGCGAAAAAACGACGCTCAACGTCTCTTGACTTCAAATCATAAGGAACCCAAGTTACTTGTTTTTGAATCATTCCGAACGCATTCAATCGCTGGGAAGTGGTTTGGCGGGTAACTCCTAATGCTGAAGCAAGCTCTTTTTGCGTTTGGCACGGATCCTCATCGAGCAATGCCTCCAATTCAGCGTCTTCGAAGGCTTTTGGTCTTCCTTCACGCGAACGGTCGTCAACATCGAAATCACCGTCTTTGAAGCGACGGAACTAGTCACGGCACGTTATTTCACTTAGAGCAGCATCTCCGTAAACTTTTTGGAGTTCTCGATGCGCTTCAGCCGCCGTTTTCTTCAAATGAAAGAAGAAAAGCAACACTTCCAGCAAATGACGATTATTTGGCACAAAATCAGACATTTTCACACAACCAAAAGTATATGAGGCAAAAACAAAATCACTAATGTGTCAAAGCGGTTTGTTTATCAAATGTCTAAGCTTGGTTCATGACGTTTTGGTTATGTCACAATCGACCAGCACTTACTACTGGAATCATCTCTTGAAAAGCAGCGAGAATTTAGTTGCGCACCTAATAGTAGTTATGATCGAATATTCCATATTAGCAATATAGTTTAGCAATTGGCGTAAATTTGTTTCTTAACTAATCTACTTGAAAGTTGACACCAATAAGTGGGAAAATACAGACCAAAATTCAGATGCAAAATGGAAGTAGAACGATATAAATTAGCTAAAAGTAATGTAAGCAAGGGACATAAAGATCGAATGATATTATAACCAATTTTAAAATTCTTCATAAAATATTAATTAAAAAAAAAATTGTAGGGAGATGATCCATCGCCTATATGTACATATATATGTAAATATTTACTTACAATCAAACAAAGTGCCATACTTAAGAACACAATAACAATCACAGGTAACCGAATTGATTTCTTCTTACTGTCTGAGGTATGAAATTTGTATAGACCAAAGTCGCTGGACCACTTGCGATCATTCATAGTGCATGCACATACACTGATTAGACAAAACATGAACGTGAAGAAAGTGTTTCTTTATAAGAACTTTGTAGACCGTAGAAGATTAATGCACACAATAAATAATTACAAAGATTTAAATAATAATGAGATACAGGAAAGAAAATTGCTAGTTTACATAAAGGATATTTAAATGCGATGGTAATATTTTCTTAAAATTAGCAAATTCTAGATTATACAAAAATTATATCCAAGAAAGCCAAATCTATTAAATGATTAATTGTTATTACGAACAGTTTCAAAAAGAAAAGTTTTCTCTTAGTATACATCCATATATTTCTTTTTATTCTATGAAATTTATTATTCGAGAAAAGTAAAAGTGTAGAAGCTCATTTGTATGTACGCAAGAACCATCTAAAAGTACTAATTGTAGGCACACTAATTGTATTTATATACTTATGTAGATTAACATTATTAGCTGTAAACGAATATAGTGTAATAATTATTAATTATTAATATAAAATGCCAAATACAAATCAGTTCCTTCAGTTATTTATGTATTTTACAATAGTGATAAACAATGTATCAACATTGTCTTAAATAATTTTTTCAATACGATTTTGTTGTGCTGTAAATATCTAATTTATTCAGCAAATAATTGTACAAATCGATGTTGAGAATGGCCAAAAGCCAAGCAAAAACGAGTTAATAGGTTACTAATTGGTATACAAAGACTTAGATGTCCAAGTGCCATGACAGCTATGATAACAACTTCAATAACTAGGAAATAATATTGAATTTAGCACTCCTAGATGTCCATATGCAAAGAAAAATAAAGTCAGTAAGCTACAAGCAATGCAATGTTAATCTTCTATAAGACAAGTCCGCGGCGTTGACTATCATAAGTTAATATAGGAACTTGAGGCGAACTGTCCTATGAAATATCCGATTGATAAGATACAGAAATCAAAATATAGATTACACCAGACAGAAAGAATTGGAAGAAATGTCCACCTATACAGTCAGAATTTGTCTGTTACCCGGATGACTCTAAGACAGGACAAGAAGATGGTGCCGAAAGGACTCAAAGGATACTGACCCAGGTAAGCTTACGGACATATTTTACAGTCAAGCAGAAGTAGTTGCCCTGCATTAGTGTGTTGAAGAAAATAATAGACAGGGTGGTAATGATCTTCGACTACAAAGCAATACTAAAGAATAGATTCGGTGAAAAATGGTGACAGTCACCTCAGTCTATTGGCACGAAAGTTATAGAGCTAATGAAGCAGCATGCGATTTGGCTGGACAATCTATGTCTATAGTTTTCATAGGATCAGAGACTTCCTGTAGCACTGCACAATAAGCATTAAAAAAAGCTATGAAAAAGTAGACTGAAAATAAATCTCGGGAAAAAAGACAGGCAAAATAGTTTCACTCGAATTTATAAGGAGCAGAATATCTGTTTGGTTGATTGTAGGTTTATTGACAACAAACAAAAGAATAATATGAGTTTGATAGAAGTAACCAAAGCAAACACATGTAGAATTTGTCAAGTAGAAGAGGAAGTCGCAATTTACTTATTACAGCGATGGTAGAGTTTGACAAAAATGTCTTCTATAAATGAGATTAATTGGAGATGAATATCTTAAAACGGAATTCTGTGTAGAAAAATCGCTGTTGAAACTGCTAGTCTATCTGGAAGAATAAAGTTACAGAATGTAGTTCAATGAAATATGAGGACTGTAGTAGATCTGGAAAGATCGGTTTGAATAATTTAATTTAATTTAGATATGAGTGGATGCAGAAAAAAATGTTTCTAGAAGTTCTTTTTGCTTATTTGCTTAAATCTCTTGACATTTTCACCAGAAACAGCATCAGTAACACCAGTTACTGATGCTGTTTGGTGTGGTATTATTGACGACCGTTTCGTTGATCCGTTTATAATCGAAGAAAGTCTCACAGCAGTTCGTTATTTACGTTTCCTGTAAAATAACCCTACAACCTTACTGGATGGCGTTCCCTTAATATAAGACGACGAATGTGGATACAGCACGATAGCGCACCTTCACGCAGTAACAGACCTTCTCAATCAGAATTATACGAATCGGTGAATTGGAAGAGGTTAATAGTTGCGTGGCCACCAAAGTCACCAGTCTTGAATCGCCTTGATTATTTTTTAAGCGGACGGCTGAAAAATTTGGTTTATGCGGAACAACTTGAAAGCAGAACAACTCGTTGCTAGAATTATTGATACCGCAGAATCTGTTTGTACTAAATCTGAGACTGTTAGCGGAGCTACCTTTCCAATTCTAAGAAGAGCTAGAATATCTACAGTAAGTGGAAAGACATTTTGAACAACTAATTCAATAAAGTGATTTCTTTTTAAATGATTTTTTGCAGAGGTAAATATTGTAATAGCTGCATTAGTATGGTTATCTAAATCTACAAATGTTTGTAGCTTAGTTACAATAAAGTTTCGGGCATATGTTTATTAGACATTTTTAATTTGAAATTACCTCAATAACACATCTTTAAGCTGTGGCAATCATGTTATGGGACACCCGATATATATCTAGATTGAGATTAAATTCTTTAAGACTTTCATGTACATATCATAGTTATTTAGGAATTACTTCAGCGATAGAAAATATAATTGGTATAATTTTGATCTGCTTCTGATACTATAGTTGCTATATCTCTTTTGCTACAGGAATATATTTATTACGTTTCTCTATATGCTTTTGCTGAAGGTTATGGGTGTTAGGTATAGAAACGTCAATTAGATATGTTTCTTTAGTATTTTTATAATTTAATGTAATGTCTGGTCTATTATGTGTTGGTATGTGATCTCTGTTTCAGTACAATTTAACTTACAAATTTTCTAAAGTGTTTGTGATTCGTATTTGTACCACGGGTCCATTGTATCCACTAATTTGCAATTTTTTACAGGATCTTATGGCGTAGACTTTTCGTGCTTCTTCAGCCTAACGCCAGGAAAGTTTTCATTTTGAGCTCGGACTGTACATCGCTAATACAAAGTGTACTAGGAGAGTTTTGCAATTCAGCTTTGTTTATTTAACTCTTTCAAAGTAATTTCCTCTACACTCAATACACCTTTCCATCCTTCGAAATCAATCTTTAAACCGGTTCTGCCAAGTTTCACTAGGGAATAAAGCACACTCGTTGTCCCAAGCTCACAGAAGGTCCTCATCACTGGAAAACCGCCTACCTTTTAGCTTCATTTTCACATGCGGTAACAGTGCAAAGTCGCAGGGAGCAAGATCTAGACTGTAGGGAGGGTGCTCGAAAAGTTTCAATCCTGTCGTGGTCAAATATTCGGTGCAGGCTTTGGCGCGGTGAGCTGGAGCTTGACTTTGGCCGCAGGTTCTTCATTGATCCAACGACTTTAGGCAGGC
The DNA here is from genome assembly GCA_031893035.1 of Dermolepida albohirtum. NCBI lineage: Eukaryota > Metazoa > Arthropoda > Insecta > Coleoptera > Scarabaeidae > Dermolepida > Dermolepida albohirtum. Next base: position 37,114 of record JAVIWB010006889.1, on the reverse strand, counting down.
ACTGTTCAATATACCACTTAGCTGTAGCTGTCTTCTGTGTGTTCAAAACGACGCGTTCCACAATTCCACTCGATTTTAAAAATACAGCTATCATTTTCTTCTTTACAGATCGGCATTTTCTGACAACTACGAGTGTGTCCTCATCATCGAAAACCAAAACTTTGTTTTGAGCTTTGGTCGGCGCATCGTAATAATACAGCCAAGTCTCGCCACCTGACACAACGTTGTTCACATACCGAGATTGTCCCTTATTAAACTTTTTTAGCATCACCCGGCACCAAGTCACACGTCGTGTCATCTGCTCTTCAGTCAGTCGATGCGGCACCCAGAGAAAACAAAGTTTCTTCACGTGCAAATGATCATTCAGAATCGAACGAATTGCTGGTGCATTTAGGCCTGAAGTACCCTCTATCTATTGGTAGGTCACTCGCCTGTCCTCGCCAAGCATTTTCCTCACAGTAGTAAAACTTTCCTCCGTAACTGACGTTGGTGGCCTTCCCGGTCTCTCAGCATCCTCCACAGTTAAATTTCCCCTTTGGAATTCTCTATACCACCTGAATATCGTTGTGCGATGTGGAAAAATATCACCTAGAGCAAGAGTCATTTCTTTGAAGCACTGGTCTATGTTTAAACCACACACGAAATTATAACGTAAAACTGCCCTTATCTCATTGCGTAACGCAAGCACTTTACACTCTCACTGCTAATGAATAACTGAGCCCACCGACATGGCGCGGTGGCTACTATGCACATATGAACATGTCTCAACATGCAGCAACAAGCAGCTTCCTGCGATTCATTGTTGCGTCATATTGTAAAACTTTCCTAGTACCCTTTGTATTGTACGGTTTTATTATCCATCAGAAAATGGTACATACTTCAAATTTTATGATGTTTTGTATGCCTATTTAAATGTTATTAACATAGCTTCGATTGTATTACCAATCCGCCCTTGTGCTTTAAATAATAACTATCAAAATTACAATCTAAATACTAATAAAGTGTGCATATGGTACCAATACCTGTATGCATTACCATATTTCTTATTGATAGAATTTTTATTTTCTTAATATGTATAAGAAGTGAAGCTTTAATGATTACATTATTTAAAAAAAAATAGTAAAACTTACCACAACACGAAATCTTGTAGGAATGTTGTAGCAAGCATCTACAGAGTCCAAAATCAAAATGCAAGGCGTGGCTAAAGAGTTTGTCAACGATTTCAACGCTATTAATGCGATGGTAGAAGACAACGTTGCAATAATAACCCAAAATATATCACCATCTCTTCCATCTACAAAGAAGTGATCAAAAGCTGTCCAACAACCACGCCACTGCATCACTGACATAACACTGTACACGTACGAATAAAATCTTCTAGTAATAACGAGTAGGGGATGTCTTTTGGCCCTGTTATTGTTTTCTTTAAAATAGTCTTTAACGAATTGACGTATTAATATAAAGCACATGTGAACGCTAGTTCCCAAAGCTCCAGTTTCGTATGGTGGAAACAAATGCGTGTAGATATCGAGCAAAACCCATGTTCCTCGCCAGAAAGACACTACCATGGGCGCCACGAACATTAACGATATTATACTGTCAATGACGTACAACACAAAATTTTGAACACGTTTTCTACGAAACGAAAGTCTTCTTTTTTTCGATAATTTACGTATATCCTCGAGATTCACTATTTTCGGCTTCTTGGTCTGTAATTCCAAGATTTCTTCGTTGTCCATCATCTTAACGCCGGATTTGATTTATTCATTCGTATTACCAATAATCAACTGAAACATTTAACCAAGTATAACACTTCGCAAGTTTTATGTAAATACATGGAATGATTTATTGTTAATAATGAAATGGTTAAATATTGACACTGTTCAATTTCTCGAAAAACATAACTAAATTACAAAGACGTGAGAACAACATTATCGACTGCGAGATTCATTCATAATATGTATAAAATGCTGTTATTTGATTTAGATTATTCTGATGATAAAATTGTAACGAGGTAAATCAAATATTAAGCAGGAAAGAATACTTTTTAATTCCCAATGTCTGTTTTCTAGATTTCATATCCCATTCTATTCGTAGTTATGTTTAATAAAGTTAATTATGTTTAATAAAGTTAATTAAAGTTTTTGTTGAATATCTTTTATAACTCTTATAACTTATTATCTTATAGTGCAAATAAGTAATTTCGTTTGCCTCTAGTTTTTGAACACAATTTCAAGTTTTTAATAAAATATCTAAACTGCTGTAAAGATAAGAAAATTCAACTTCGTGTCAATGATCGCTATTCTGTTGCAAAATTTAAAAATTTATATTAAAGCCGACATTAAAATAATTATTACACAGTTATATATTCACTTCAATGAAAAATTAATCAATAAGATATAAAAAACACCTCTACTACATCAATGTTCGTATTCTATATATGCATTTCGACAATTTAATTGTCACCATCAGCAGAATAATCATGTCACACCCAAGTCTGTCGTAAAGCTAGAGTGGAACAGAGGCATAGAGAAGTATCGACAAATTATTGAAATATAAATAATTAATACTTTGTAATGCACTATACCTTCAAGCACTTAGTTTAGCCTTCGTGGCATGAAAGCAATTAGATTAAGGGGCAAGTATTCATTTTCGCTTAACAATTCCCAACACTTCAATTGATGTTCACAGTTCGTTCTCGTTTTAAGGTCGGAAACTTCTTTTAAAAATCCTCTTTACAAACAAATCCCTGAAGTTTTTTTGCGATAGCCGATAATTATGTAATAAAACCCATGTATAACAAAACGTTATTAATTACACAAGTTTACAAATTCCGGTCAACTTTTGGATCACAGCAGATGAGAACAAATCTTGACGTTATTTGAGGTGCTGAATTCAAATCCGAGTTTCGTTTTTCAAAATTGGTTCTAGTTTGTGAGTTCGCGCATGTTGGCAGCACTGCGCTATCATAATGACAGTCAGCTGTTGGCGTCGCTAGAAACATTATTTAATTTGTATTTTTAGTATTTTTTTGAATCCAAAATGTGTGAAAATGCAAAGACAGAATTGTAAAGTTGATTCAAAGTGTTTTTGTTATGTTTGCGGATGTTATATGATCAGAAAAAGTGGCAAAGTTATTACTAATGTGATCAGAAATGCATATTTTTATTATTTTGGTTTCTCTGTATCAAACACTCACAAGCCGTGGGTACCGAAATTGTTTTGTAACGCGTGTAGCACAATATTATACAAGTGGTCACGCGGTAAAAAAGTATGTTTTTCATTTTCATTCCAATGTTATGGAGAGAGTCAAAAAATCGTGTAGATGATTGTTACTTTTGCTTGATGAATGTCGTCGGTCTAAATGCAAAAAAAAACTAGCAAAATATAAATATCCTGAAGTATCATCAGTGTCTAAGCCAATGCCCCGCGCGAGCAATGATCCTTTGCCAATTTGTCCAGGTACGAGTGCAAATTCCAACTTGTAGTTCATCACCGACGAACGGTGGAAGCGATTTTAACATGGAGGAAAAACATTTAGTTTCGCAAAGTGGAAGTGGAGGCAATATTTGTCGGACCTGATATTCGAAAATTAATGGCCGACAGAAACTTTACAAAATGTTTAACGCCCAATGACGCAGCAGCGTTTCAAGATGTTGTTCACAACTTTCTTGGTAACTGCAAATCCCCGGATTTCAAGAAGAAAATCGACAGTTTGTTGCAAAATTATTGCAAGATTGGAGCTCGAATGTCTCTCAAAATACATTTTCTGCTTTCCCATCTCGAATTTTTTCCTGAAAACTTGGGTGATACAAGCGACGAACAAGGAGAGCGACTACACCAAGATTTGGCGAAAATCGAAAAACAATACTAAGGATTTTGGGACGAGGGCATGATGAGCGACTACTGTTGGACTTTAGTGGGTGAAACAGATCCCAAACAGTACAAGCGACTCAGCTCGACTGCTCTTCATTTCTAATTTAACACTTTTTAATGAATAAAATGGAGATTAATTGTCAAAAATTGTAAAAAATTGTTTAATTAATATCTCGAAAACTAGAACCAATATCAAAAAAACAGAGTGCAGATTCGGATTCAGCGCCCCAAATAACCTTAGAAACAGTTTTTGGTTGTTTAGATCCAAAACCGTGTATACTTGTGTTATTAGATTTGTCATTTTCTCTTGGCGCGACAGGTCAAGAACGGTTGTAGTAAATACGTGTCTACGTACAGACGAAATGAATATTAACAATCGGCAGTGCATAAAATAAAAAAAAATAAATAATTTCTGAAGTACTTACCTCGTTTATGGTTGTTAACATTACGTAGCCCGAAGTAAGACTGTAGAAACTATTAAAAATATTAAAGATAATAAATGTAATTATTTACTATTCTAGTTTCTGTTTGTGTTGTTGATGTAGAGTGACGCAAAAACTCGCTGTAATATTGTGTCATTAGTATGCCTTCTAGTGCTGACTCAGTCATACTCCTACGGCGAGGTGAAAATATGTTGGTGCATTTGTAAAATGAGCGTTCTGCGTCTAATGATGTGATGTTTGTGATTTTAAAAAGGACGTTAGCATCATATTCACACTCTTGGTTTTCAGTTAAACTCTTGTCTATACGCATTGTAGTTTGAAAATCGGGATTCTTATATATAACCGCACACAATTTATCGGTTGTTAATCTTCCTATACTATCTGTTAGATTTCCTAACGAGGCTTTGAGGTAATATACTATATTTAGCGCTTCATGCAATGTCAGCTTGGTGTTCTCTAATTTTAAAATAATATCTAAAAGAATTGAATAATTTTCGGAAATTTGCTCTATTTGAGTATGGATTTCGGTATTTGAAACCAGTCGCTGACTTACTGAAATTGCTTGAGAATCTTGCAGATTTGAATTTTAGATACAAGGTTTAATAATCCGTAAAAATTTCTCGTAATATGAAATAGCTTTAAGCCATGTTCCCCATTTTGTTAATATCGGCTGCGGTGGCTGAGGAATGTCCGGACAAGCCTGTTTGAATTTACGAATGCGGAGATTTAATAAAAAGTTTTTTGGTAGAAATTATAAATTGGTCTACTTTTGGATAACTGTTTCTAATAAATTCAGCTACAAAAGGATATGCATGGAGCAAACAAGTTACATGAAGCAATTGAAGATAAGATTGTTTTAGTAACTTTCCAGTTATAGCCATATTCGAATCCCCATCTCTACCCAACATTACACGTTGGGTTGCCGATATATTGAACTATCCTAAGGCATGTTTTGTAGCTTCTACTATCCTTTCCGCGTTTGCTTCCGTAATACTCTACTACGTAAAAGAAGAGCCCAGGAAATCTCACCACTTTTAAAGTGCGCACTAACACATTTAAAATACTATTCTTTCTTGCGTCCGTTGTTTCATCCACCGTCAACCGTATTTTTTGATCTTTTAACTCTGCTTTTATTTGATCCGTAATCCGCAAGCAATACATTTAATAATACCGCCAGTGTATTCTAATGTCGAAAATCGGTTAAGAAATCAATTAACACTCGTCAAATTTAACAAAGAACACCGTCGATTCGCCATCATCAATCTAATCTGGCATTCATACACATACCATACGCATACGAATCTCGACTTCGGATATATCTGACCGCTTTCGAAATATATCATCGCCGCCAATGAGTGCGCAGTCGTTTCTGCAGGTTTAGCCGGAAGTGGATAACTTCTTTTTTAAAAAATTTGCATCATTAGGTATTTATATTTCCACATACGTCTCGATTAACAATATTCGCTGCTATAAAAAAATGTGTTTATATCTTGAAAAAGACCGTTCGATATCTACTTATGTAAGGACACGTAATTAAAATAATCTTTATAAATAGATAACAGATCCATAGAAGCACCATCACAAATTTGTCCTAATCTGGTAAAATCAATATCTTTATTTATAGCACTCTCAAAGTTTTATAAAACACTCATGTTTTTTATGTCATTTGTAGCATATACCAGTGAGTGTACATTGTTCACAATTTGCACTAACTCCACTTTGCAATCTTTCAATTGCGTCAAATAATGCTTTGTAATTGTTGTAAGTAATTTATAAATCTGTTATAACGGAAGTATCTTGAAATTTTATCTGACTTTAATAGCTGCAGCTTCGTCATGATTGAATTGTGCAATCATAGATATAATTTATTGGCAATATTTAGAATAATAAAAAGCTGCCTTCAACCATGTTCCCCAACGTACAAGGATTGTCTGTGCTATTTCGGAAATATAGAGGTACCGGCTGTGAAATTCTCGTATTTGTTTGGGATATTTGAAAAACACTTTCTTCGCATTTGCTATTAATGCATCCAGATCTGAAAAGCATGTTCGAATAGTTTATGACACAAGATGTAAAGCATGAACTTTACATATCGTATGTATAAAATAAATACAAAAAATTAAAATATTAATACAAAAATACGAAAAACATAGCAAAAGAAACAAGAACTTTGCTCCTCTTAGAAAATCTTTCCCTTTTGTCCGAAAAGCTCCATTTGGTGTTGTTTTTCTTATACTCGGGCATAGGAATATCTCTCTTCTGCAGGGGTACATCATCATTTTGACATTCTATTGCAACCGATACCTTTTCTTTAGGCTCAAATTGTGACCTAATGTCTTAAATTTATCCAGCATGTTCTTCATAATATCCGCATAATTTTGGTGTTAATAATTTCCTGTTTATAACTTCATTAGAGTTCCATTTTGAGAACCAACACTGATACTTTTCTTAATCTTCGTTTTTGATAGACCAGGAAATTTTTCACACAGGAATTGGAAACATCGAGCCGTCTCTGACAGCGTTCTTTAAGTAATCTGCCTACAGAACGCATTGTCGCGGTACCATTACTCATAAACATCAACAGTTGATTCAAATTTTATTCAAATCAGCTGAAAATTCAAATTTTTGTAGCGTATACACCACTACCCTTGTAATCTCTCCACCATTTTCTAACTTTTTGTTAGCTAATAAACTTGAAAATGTCGATTTAATGGGTTCCAGTACACGTACTATTATATTTGCAATAAAATTTTTTCACGATCTGTCGTCTAGTAAACGCAAAACCACAGCTGCTTGTTTTTTTCTGCAGCTTTGATCCTATTTCTTCACGTAGAGATGGTAGATAGTTATGCAACGCAGTCCGAGATGATAGCTTCCAGTTGGAAATGTATTTATGCCAGAAGAATCGAAACTGTTCTTTATTCAATAAGTTTAGCGGTAAACCGCATGTTGTGATCATTGAAGGTAAATCTAGCATAAATTCAGCCGTTGATGGCACGCCATTTTTTCTATTTCTGCGCTTTTAACTTTTAACGTATTCCCTACAGTCGTGCTTGTCCCAGCACATCAGCGATTTATCGCAAATTATATTATATATTATCGTAAAACCACTACAAAATAAATCAGGAAATTCACTGATATATTTCTCGTCCGCATCCGGTTTTATTCTTCCGCATGTTCAAGATACTTAATTATATATTGATATAAAACGCAAAACAAATAACATCGTCTAGCCTAGTACTGATGCTAACTAATAGCATAATGATATGCGTACGAATTGCGCGGGACGATTGACAATTGACAGAAATATTCGCTTTTCTTGATTAGATTTGTCTGTGCATATAGTCACATACGTATTTCATATAGCGCATTCTGATCTGTCGCGCCGAGGTAAATGGTAAGCTTATTAATTATGAAACATACGCATGTATTGTAGTAATGGATAGTTATGCTAAAAATATGAAATACACAAGAATCATTTACACTGTAGACCCTAAAACTAATCTTAGGTATCTCAAACCTTTTCGAGGTTCTTATAGCAGTAACTACGTAAATAATGTACGTTAAGTGTTCTGTAGTATTGTTACTTACACGTTTTCTTCATAACAGGGTAGAACTGTTGATTATTCTTTCTCATTAGTTCAAGGTAACCGAATTGGATAGCCATTTTGAGAAATATATTTCACATTGGTTCGCCAAAACTCAAATGTATTGCTCGTAGTTTCTTAATTTGTGTTCAAAAGTTCCATCACACATTTCGATATACCTTAAAGGACTTTCTTTTTTACTGTTCGCCTTTAAACAATAGTATTTTACTTAGTTATTGAGAAGATAAGAACGTATGTAATAAAAATAAGTAAGAGATTGTAATTTTATAATCTTATCTATCAAATATAAGCTATCATTAGAATTATTAAGTATTGTTATATCAGGAACTACAATAGTTGACAAAATCTTTTTTAGATTTTAATGCCCTAGATCTAATTGCATTTAAACACATTTTTAAGACTCCAGAACCAAATTCGTTATTTGTTTCTTTTGATACAAAAAAAGTGAAAAATATCTATACGTTAATGATATCCGCTCTCAAAGCTGAAATTAAGACTGAAACTATTTTGATTCAGTTAGATACAATGTTAGTAATCATCTTCATACCTTATTTTAGGGTTTTAATAAGAGTATATATTGCTTTGTTTAAGTTTTCATTACTTTTCTTTTTTTTATTGAATAATGTCGGAAGAAGCAAATATCTATAGTTGTTTTACTTCTATCTGATAAATGGACGTACAGGTCTCTCTCATTATTACTTATTGAGTACGCTATAATATTGTGGGACACCTTAAAAAATAATAAATGAAAAATACGTTAAGATTTCGACTTGTAAGATTTTGCGATACACGTACATATACGTGTATAATGACTGCCACGTTAATATTTATTATATTGGGTTGGCAACTAAGTACTTTCGGTTTTTATTGATAGAGAGCGTTGCTTTATTTTTTGTATAACGTATGTTAGTGCTGTACTTCACCGTTTGTCGCGTGATACTAGTCACATTGACGTAACTTCAGAAGCAAGTAGTGCGTGATTTTTATTAAAGCTATTAGTTGTGGGTTAATTTTAAATGGAGTGCAGAAACGAACATTTTCGACATATTTTACTATTTTATTTCCGTAAAGGAAAGAAAGCTGCTGGACTCACAAAAAGATATGTGAAGTTTATGGTGCTAATTGCTTAACAGAGCGCACGTGTCAGAATTGGTATAAAAAATTCCGTTCTGGAGATTTATCCCTCAAAGATGAGCAACGTTCTGATCGGCTTACTGAAGTTGATGATGACCAAATCAAAGTCATAATTGAAGAGGATCGTCATATAACTGTTCGAGAGATTGCGGAGAGGCTACATGTATTGCACACAACAATTGAAAAACATTTAAAATGTCTTGGGCTAGTTAAGAAGCTTGATATTTGAGTACCTCACGAATTGAAAGAAATTCAGTTAACACAAAGAATCAACTTTTGCGATATGCACCTTAGACGAAATGAAACCGACCCTTTCTTAAAAAGAATCATCACTGGTGATGAAAAATGGGTCCTGTACAGTAACATAGTTCGAAAACGATCATGGAGCAAACACGATAAACCAGCTTAAACCACATCGAAAGCTGAATTGCATCCAAAAAAGATCATGCTGTCAGTTTGGTGGGATTACAAAGGTGTTGTGTTTTTTGAGCTGCTTCCAAGGAACCAAACGATCAATTCTGATGTTTACTGTCAACAATTAATAAAACTGGATGAAGCAATCAAAGAAAAACGGCCAGAATTCTCAAATCGTAAAGGTGTAGTTTTCCACCAAGATAATGCAAGGCCTCACACATCTTTGGCAACTCGTGGGAAACTATTGGAGCTTGGCTGGGAAGTGATGCCACATCCCCCATACAGCCCTGATCTAGCACCATCTGATTACCATTTATTTCGAAGTTTGCAGAATTCTTTGAATGGTAAAACTTTCACAAATGTCGAAGACCTTCACTCGCACCTGGTTCACTTTTTTGTTGATAAGGACCAGAAATTTTATGAGTGCGGAATCATGCAGCTGAAAGAAAGATGGCAAAAGGTCATTGAGCAAAATGGAAAATATATAATTGATTAAAAACTATTCTTTGTTTAAAAAAAAGTGTTTTATTTTATACTACAAAACCGAAAGTACTTAGTTGCCAACCCAATATTTATTTATAAGTAAGTTGTATTTGTAATACATTTATGTTACGAATGTATATTTTAAACCCCCCTACAATTTATGTAAAGCTATTTCATCCTTCTGTTATAACATGGACCTTCAGTATCAGTATATATTCGGATCAATCGTGTAGATCAAGTACAGTACAGGCCCTAAATACACTTCCCCGTTGCACTTTCAGACGATATAGGGAAAGAATCAATATATTCATTATGTTGTTTTATTTTTAGATAGAATCTTAAAATCAGAAAATATTGATAAGAAAGATATTTGTTTTTCTTATAGGATAGATTCTCGAGTCAAGCCTTAGCGAACAACCAACTGATATTTAAAAGAATAACAGAATAGTAGCTTCGTCTTTTAAAAGCATTATTAATTACGTGGATAAACATGTGGTTAGAAGTGATGTTTTGAATTCTAAACAGAGCCTAATATTTTTTAAAAGATCTTTTCAAATTGATAAAATCAGAAGCAAGCTTATTGGTCTATATGAGGTGATCTCTTCTGGTTTCTGTCAGAATCATTTCAATTTTTCACAAGTGCAGAAAATAGAAGTTTCATAGCATAGCATCGTAAGCAAAAGTATTAGCTTCAGACAGCGACATGTTCTTAAATACATACAGTCCCTGGTCAAAATATTAGTGCCACCTGCAAATATAACGTATTTCAATGTATAGCAAAACAAAATAAAGAGTTTAACGAAAAATATTTATTCTAAATAATGTAAAAGTAATGCTTTTAAAGAAATTACTAATGTTTCGTAATTCCATCCTTTTCTCTTATCTTCCCTCCTACCCTCTTCGGCATATTTTCTACGCAAGCTTAATCATGCGATAATTTTGCCACACAGCGTGGATTTTGAATGGTGGTATTTTTCTTTGAACAGACTACCGATTTCCATATTTTCCATACATTTTCAATAGCGTTTAGGTCGGTAGAATTTTCCGGCCATGGGAGCACTGGCAAATTTACAAACTCCAAAAAATTTTTCACAGATTTTGCGTTATGATAAGGGGCTCTATCATGCATGACGGTATACTACTGTGGGCAAAAAAACAGTAAGGCTTTTTAATTTAAATTTTGCGCGAAAACCCATTCGTCGAAATATTTTTTTTCTAGGTTGGTATGACTGTGAGTGACATCTGTGCCTAATGTCACATCAAAATAATCATTAGTGTTTAGTATGTCTTTTTGAAACAGACGATCAATCGGCCGAATATCGTATGAAAGGTGAGCCGAAGCCCAAAAAACCACGTCAAAGCAAGTCAAAAATCAAGGTTATGTTGACAGTTTTCTTCGATTATCGAGGTGTGGTGCACTCCGAATTCCTTCTGACCGGCCAAACTGTCAACAAAGAATACTATTTGAGTGTTATGCATCGTTTGCGTAATTCTATTCGTAAAAAGAGGCCAGAGTTAGGGGCCGACAACTCTTGGTTTTTGCACCACGATAATGCACCGTCGCATACTGCATTAATTCTTCGTGAGTTTTTTGCCAAATTTTCAACCAATATCGTGCCGCAACCACCGTATTCGCCTGATTTAGCTCCGTGTGACTTCTGGCTATTCAGCGAACTCAAACGACCGCTCCGGGGAAACCGTTTTGAGTCAATTGAAGACATTAAACGTGAATCGCTACGCGCATTGAAGGCTATTCCTGAAATTGACTTTAACAACTGTTTCGAGAATTGGAAGAAACGTTGGTACAAGTGTATTGGGGTCAGGGGGATTACTTTGAGGGGGGATGAAATAGATTCGAAAGAATAAATTAAGAATTTAAAAATTATGAACAAAGTCTTACTATTTTTTGCCCACAGTAGTAAATAAGGAGGTTCATTAGGGTCTAGTCTGATCTAGTCCTCCAATGTTTGCCCTATTGTTCCTTCGCAATAGTAGAGGAGTCTGGATGTAGGGTCAAATCATGACAGACGGTGGATGTTTTTCACTTTTCACAGCATAGACTTCACTATATGGTTCAGAACTTCATCGTCTCACTAACTGAACACTTTCTATTACAGCCTTACTTTTGATTCGTCACTAAACACAATCTAGAAGTTCAAAAATCACATAGATTTTTTAGCAAAGTTTTCTTTATTAATTAATAAATGTGTATGTCCTTATTTCATCTTACTTTTCTCCAATCCTCTATTGAATAGTTTTCGTAAATTTTCGCCATCGAAAAGAAGCGTTCTTCATTGCCGCTGTTAAAACTTGAGTCAAGGACGTCTTTTTTTTAAGCCTCGCGAATTTTTCGCCTCAATAATTCGTGTTCATCTTCAGAGAGTCCTTTTTTTACTTCCCCTTTGATCACCTACGCTTTTTAAGCTCTCGCCAATTTTACGATGTCGGTTAAGCAAAATCGTAGTTATTCCTTTTCTGACACAAAACGGGCTTCCGTTACTTATGTTACGAACACTTTGATTAACATAACAATACGTTGCACTGTTCGCCGAAAAACTTCTATTTATGAAATTTGTCATTAAGCGTACTTTTCTATACGCAACAAAGTGGACATATTCAGTTTTTCATAGGATATGTCTTTCGCTCATACACCATCTAATTGTATCAGAAATAAAAAAAATAAACTCACTAATTTAGAGTAAATAAAACCTACACAGCGTAACACAGGAACATAAATTGAAATACTGTCGAATGTTAGACACTGAATTATTACAATGACCAATCACAATGCCCTCAAAAGGCCCCACCGACAATAGATAAGAGGGTTCGTAAAAGTGTCGATGGTAGGTACAGAGCCACTACCGGAAACCCCAATTTTTTTCTTACAAATAATTATACATAGAATATGCTAAATAAATATTAGATAGTCATATTTTTCGGTTTATTCACTTATTTTTGAAATATGTTAGTTAAATTGAAGAATTTTTAAAAATTATCAAGGCGCCGATGATATTCTGACCAGGGACTATACTATATATATATCTTTATATATATATGAATTAGCTTATAGCTTATAATAAGAGAAAAATGAACTAGCAGCAATCGAAACAATGCCAGTTGTATTAAAAGAATTCCACTGTAACCGCCAGGAGAAGTGGCGAGTGGTGAGGTTGCGGCGTAGTCACTTTTAGAAACGTACATACCCTGTGTTGTCAGTGTCACCTATGCTATCTTCAATTTATGTTAAACCTATTGCAAGACCTTCCACCACTTCTAATATTGCGCGAACTTAGCCCCACCGCTCGCTAACTCTCCTGTCGTGGACTGTATAAAAGTTGACGTTCCCCATTTGGTATTAAAATACGTATTAAGGGATATTTTGATTAAGCTGGAAAAATAAATATTTGCCAATTATCTTTCAATCAAACAAATACTGAAAAGTGAAGCTGTCCTTGGCAGTTATACATAATTCATTAAAACTGGTTGCAAGTACATCAAAAATGTAATAGCATATCAATAATTTATAAAGAAAAATTAAGATGCTATTATAATTCTGAACAGAATGGCGTATAATATTTACTTTTCAGAAAAGTTTGCAATCATGATTCGTTATTACGTAATTTAGAATACACACGCTTGAGAAAGCAACTTATAATCATATTTGACAGCTTAAATGGATAAGTAAACTTATTTTCGTAATATTCAAATAACTATGTCCGGATTGAGGACTATGAAAATTATATTAAATTTGTTTTTTCCATGTTTGCATGTTATATTATTACATAGTTTAGAATTGGGTTAATTAACACATGGTCGTTAACTTATTGGAAGTAATAAAAGAAACAGAAGACGATATTTTTAAATTCAACAACTTTGAGATATTTGACTTTTTTTTTAAATATTTGATTTTACATCTTCATTGTTATTATTTGCTGTAGTTATTTTGATAGCGACAATTATAATATTGACAGCATAAATAGAATATTCCTGAATCTGATACCGAGTGTACCATGATATGATTATCACAGCGGATGTGTTACTGAAGCAATTTCAAGTGAAAAACGTCTAATGAACATACAAAGGGTACTAGGAAAGTTTTGTAATATGACGCAACAATAAATCGTAGCAAACTGCTTATTGCTGCATGTTAAGACATGTTCATACGTGCGTAATAGCCGCCGTGCCATGTCGATGGGCTCAGCTATTCATTCGCAGTGAGAGTGTAAAGTGCTTGCGATGGCATCGTGGGCACGAAATGAGATAAGGGCAGTTTTGCGTTATAATTTCGTGCGTGGTTTAATTAAACATAGAATTCCAAAGGGGAAATTTAACTGTGGATGATGCTGAGAGGCCGGGAAGGCCACGAACGTCAGTTACGGAGGAAAACGTTACTACTGTGAGGAAAATGCTTGGCGAGTTCAGGTGAGTAACCTATCAACAGATAGAAGGTACTTCAGGCCTAAATGCACCAGCATTCTGCATGATCATTTGCACGTGAAGAAACTTTGTTCTCTTTGGGTGCCGCATCGACTGACTGAAGAGCAGATGACACGACGTGTGACTTGGTGCCGGGAGATGCTAACAAAAGTTTAATAAGGGACAATCTCGGTATGTGAACAACATCGTGACAGGTGACGAGACTTGGCTGTACTATTACGATGTGCCGACCAAAGCTTAAAACAAAGTTTGGGCCTTTGATGATGAGGACACACCAGTAGTTGTCAGAAAACCCGATCTGTTAAGAAGAAAACGATAGCTGTATTTTTCAAGTGGAGTGGAATCGTGAAACGCGTTGTTTTGGACACACAGAAGACAGTCACAGCTAAGTGGTATACTGAACAATGTCTGCCTAAAGTTATTGGATCTATGAAGAGCCTGCGGCCAAAGTCAAGAATGGACACCTGGTTCCTCCATCATGATAATGATCAAGCTCACCGCGCCAAAGCCTGCAAAACGAGCACCCTCCCTACAGTCCAGAGCTTGCTCCCTGCGACTTTGCACTGTTCCCTCATGTGAAAATGAAGCTTAAAGGGTGACGGTTTTCCAGTGATGAGGACCTTCTGCGGGCTTGGGACAACGAGTGTGCTTTACTCCCTAGTGAAACTTGGCAGAACTGGTTTAAAGACTGGTTTCGGAGGATGGAGAAGTGTATTGAATGTAGAGGAAATTACTTTGAAAAAATTAAGCAGTATTGCAATACTTTCCTAGTACCCTTTGTAAAGAATGTTTTATTATAAACTGTCTCTTATAAAGTAAAAGCAAATTACGATACCGTGAAATGAATTCACTTTTGTTTTCGAATTTAAAGTGTGCGAAGAATAAAATACTATTATAAGAATAGAAAATCAATAAGTTATACTTCGAAGGCGAAAGAATATTATCGACATGTCCAGCATATTGCAAATAAGCTATGATGTGAAAGAATAATTTTTGATTTCATTAAGCCTTATTTTAAAGAATTTACAATAAAAATGAATACATATTTAAGTAAATGTATAAAAGACGTTTAGAAATTTGAACATAATATTGCTATAAAAAAGCTATGTACAAGCAGATAAGGTGGAGTTTGACTGTAATTACAAAATAATATTTCCAAAAAATAAATCATTCCATGCATCGCTTTATTAGAACAAAATCGAAAAAGACTTTATTCACCTATTATTTCATATTGTCATTTATACATAATACTTTAATAGGAAAGATTAAGTAGTCACGTATCAGCAGCATACTTCAAACCTCAAAGTTATATTTAGTTGTATTATAAATTACTAGCGTGCGTCTATAAGTATTGAACGTGCGCTTATAGAAAAAGTTGAGGTTATATGTGACTTACTTTATTGACAGATTCGGTGAGCATGTACCCAGTACATTTTATTCATTGTCCAGCAATCGATAACTGTTTTCAGTGTGCAGTTGCCAAATGTAAAATGCAACAAAGAACTATTGTGGTACATTATAAAATATTTGATCATGTAAATACGTATCCATTTCGAATATTTAATTTATTAACAGAAGAAAGCTAAGAAAGACTTAACAAAAAATAATAAACACTTAAGTAAGTATATAAATGATAAATGTATGAGCTATTTTCTTTCTATTGAAGTTGGTAAAATATTTTCTCTTTGACAAAACACATTTACATTTTGCAAATGTATTCCTTCTCTACAGTTATAGCATTTTTACATTTACAAAGCCCAGTTTTAAAAACATCTTCCAATTTTTCCGGGCAAAGTTGTTTGTTTAATTTTTAAATGCATCAATCGCTTCTTCGGCCAAACCCCGTAACTTTACATGTAGAGATAAAAGGAAACTATTCAATTCCAGATCGGAACCATATGCTGAAAGAAACATTATTTCAGTGCTTTTGCCATTAAAATATTTAATCGTTCGAACAACAGTGCGAACCCACTGTAGTGAAAATAAATGTCCATGAATTCCAAAAATGCGGCCATCATCTTTATACTTTGCTTTTGTTCTCGAAAAATTTTTATTAGAACCGATTTTTTTTTAAAGTTCCTTATTTTCTATTGCTATTTCTTCTTATGATAGTAACAATAATCGCAATAATATACACAGCTTTAAAGCTATCTAATGTAGATCAACATCATCTCGCATGGTCCTCTTTTTGAATTGGAGTTGAATTATTGAGAATTCGAGGGAATAAATGCAAAGTACCTTCAAATATTTGTGTAAGAAGATGTTAATTGCCCTCAAAACAATCTTTAGGAGAGCTTAAATACCCCCTTACAGCAACATGCCGGTCGTCTTCAACAATCATGTCAGTAGGTATAACGATAACTGGCTTGGGAAAAATACTGGCAGTAAACATTTCATCAACTATACTTTTGGCATACCATGGGAAAGTCAGCAAAGATCATTGGCTAATTAGCCACAGGTATTAGATGTATACGTGCGTGCCAGGTGTCCATGTCAAGAAGCCTAGGTTGGTGCAAGGGGGCTTATTGTAGAGTCCTCAGGGTGTCGAGACTATCCACGATAGTACCTATGGAAGGGTAGTATAAGGGACCTGTGGGGTGTTGTATGTCCTTATACTGTAAGAGTGTGAGGATGCTGAAAATAACATCAAAATGGCTCCCGCTGTTGGGGGTTGAGTGTCTGATTCAACACTCAACACGGGTTGTTCTATCTCGAATCTTACGGTCGTCGCGTATAGCACATGTCTATGAGTCACCTCTAAGTTGAGATGGTATCACGCAATCTACAACAGGTACATATGTATTATTAGCGAAAGCATGTATCGTAAATATTTGAAGGAAAAATTTTGTACAATAGTCGAAAGTGTCGTCCATACAGTGTTTCTTGTTGGCACATAAATTCCATATTAGATCTGCACGAGAATATAACAATATTATCTTTCCTATCATTGAAATTCAAAAACGGTTCATTTTTGGTAGTGTACTTTTCTGGAGAAATTCGTGTACGTCCTCAATCGATTTAGGCAATCTTGGAACGGTTTTTAGTCTGGAACGTTTTATATTTTTACTTATATACCTCATGTCTTTGGTAGTCAAAGAATTTATGACTTCTCTTTGTTCATTTATTTCTTTGTGAACCAATTTTGATGAACGTTGAGATGTCCTGTTCGGCTTTTCTCTTTACGGCGTTGTTTATTCTTTACCCCATTGCCGGGACGAAGGAACTATGATTGTTGTATTTGAACATCCGGTCTAACAGTTTGAAAAAAACATTTCGTCATTACACGACGAAAGGGCTTTCAAATATTCGGGAATACACATAATAAAGAGAAAAATATTATAGGGAACAGAAGAATCTTATTAAAGTATATATGTTAAACTATACATTTTATTCTTTTGTATTTAGTTACTTTGATCAATATGGAATAATAAAATACTTTTTCAAGCTATTTTTTTCTCCTTTGACCTGCAATACATTTTTTTATTTATATTTAATGATTTTTTTAATAATAGTTTTTTTATATATAAATATTTATGAGTACTTATATTTTCTATTTTATTTTTTTTCCTGTTTAGAACTATAAGTTTTCGATAAACAAACATTTTGAAAATTAACAAACTTATAGCGTGCTTTTTGTGTATATACTTGTGCAAGGACGTAACTTTGTTGTATATTCAACACAGGTTTTCTGCATACACGTGTTGT
This sequence comes from Dermolepida albohirtum, assembly GCA_031893035.1. Classification (NCBI taxonomy): domain Eukaryota; kingdom Metazoa; phylum Arthropoda; class Insecta; order Coleoptera; family Scarabaeidae; genus Dermolepida; species Dermolepida albohirtum. The sequence continues at coordinate 19,014 of JAVIWB010006889.1, read as the reverse complement.
TTCTTTCTTTTTATCTTGTCTCCTATGTCAAATATGTAGGTGTATTTGGATATTTACGTTGATGAATGCCCCCTCACCCTCTCTACAGTCCCGATCTTGCTCCCTGCGACTTTGCACTGTTCCCGCATGTAAAAATGAAGCTAAAAAGGAGGCGGTTTTCCAGTGATGAGGACCTTCTGCGCGCTTGGGACGAGTGTGCTTTACTCCCTAGTGAAACTTAGCAGAACTGGTTTAAAGATTGGTTTCGGGGGATGGAGAGGTGTATTGAGTGTAGAGGAAATTGCTTTGAAAAAATTAAATAAATAAAGCTGTATTGCAAAGCTTTCCTAGTACCCTTTGTATTAAATCTTTCTATTAAGAATTTTTTAGTTGGAGAATTGAAAAAGAAATACATAAGGAATATAAAAAATAAATATTAATTTTTTTCCTCAATTTTGGATTTTTTAAAATACGAGGGAGCGTTTTTATATTCGCGGAATGAGCGGGTTGTAGAGGGGTGTGTAGGCGCATTGGGGGCGCGGCCTGTGCAGCGACTCATGATTAGTATAAATACGAAGTTTCATTGTTATTAGACAGTTAGTCTTTGAGCTATCGTCAACCAAGTAACATAATCAGGAGTGAAAAGTGAAATATGGAAAAAATCGAATATCGTGTCGTTATAAAGTTCCTTACCAGGCAAGGAAAATCAGTCGCGACCATAATGAATGAGATGTCATTGGTTTACGGCGACTCTTGTCCAGGAAAAACCATGGTGTACAAGTGGCATAGTTTATTTAAACAAGGAAGGGAATCCCTTGAAGACGACCCGGGGCCTGGCAGGAGCATTGAGGTGACCAGCACTTATCCAAAAAGTTGAACAAATTGTATTCGAAGATGCTCGACTAAAGAAGAAACAACTCGCAGAAATGCTTGGAGTATCCGATTCAACAATTTTTAAAATCCTACACGATCATCTCGACATGTCTAAGGGCAGCGCAAGATGGGTGCCGAGAATGCTCACGCCGCCGCAAAAACAACAGCGCGTAGAGTGTTCGCGTGCATTTTTGGACCTCTGTAATGAAGACAAGGATGGTGTATTGAGTGGAATTGTTACTGGAGACGAAACTTGGGTTCATCATTATGAACCTGAGTCCAAACAAGACTCCATGCAGTGGCATAAAAAGGGCACAGCACCTTCCAAGAAATTTAAAGTGTCACAATCATCTGGGAAACTCATGGCAACGGTATTTTGGGACTCGGAAGGAATATTGTTGATTGATTATAAAGAGTTTCTATAACCGGAGAATATTACGCTTCAATATTAGAGCGACTAAAAGAAGTCATTAAAGAGAAAAGACGGGGAAAATTGACAAAAGGTGTTCTGCTTTTGCATGACAACGCGCCCGTCCACAAGAGCCGCGTTGCGTTAACTGCCCTGCATAAGGTGGGCTTCGAAATTGTGAATCACCCACCCTACAGCCTAGACCTGGCCCCGAGTGATTATTACCTGTTTCCGAAAATGAAAAAAGAGCTGCGGGGTAAAAAATTTACTGCCGATGATGAAGTCAAGGAGGCAGTTTCGGCGTATTTTGCAGATAAAGAGAAATCATTTTTTTATGAGGGTATAAATAAATTAATTGAAAGATGTGAAAAATGTATCCGTCTTGCAGGTGAATATATTGAAAAAGAAAAATAATTTGGTTTTTTTATTTCCACCCCTTGCCACCCATTCCGCGAATATAAAAACGCTCCCTCGTAGTTAAAAAGGTTTTGATTGTGTGTATATTCATGTGTAAAAGGATAATAAAAACAACTAGAAAGAACATATTCAAAAATGTTTATTATATATTATAATATTGTATAATTGTAAATATTCATTAATATTATTGTTAGATTTAGGCATACTGGTATATAATGTAATAATATAACACTTTATAACTACAAATTTATGAAACAGATTTCTTTAAAAACTGTAAATGTTGATTTAAAAAGAGAAAAGACTAGAAAATTTAATACTAATTTTGATACTATTCCACTTTTCTTTAAAAATTTACTATAACAAATATAATTATTAAAATGGCTAGTTTTGTCTTGTATATATAATTGTCAGATAAAAGACAGTCACATACTAAAACTATTGTACTCTATTTCTATTGCAAAATGTAGTATAGAACGGCAAGTGATTCATATTGCCTAATTTCAGAATGAAAATATAACTGGTACGTAGACTTCCGCGGTCGTGGTCCATGCTATCTGCTTCTGGGTTTCCGGGCTGGAACCGCGACACTAGTATATCTGCCGACGTTTTTCAGTTTCAGTGCAGTAGTTCAGCCCTGAAGATGTCCCATACAAATGGGTACGAAACGTCGGCAGATATACTAGTGACGCGGTTCCAGCCCGGAAACCCAGAAGCAAATAAAATATAACTGTCTATTATGAACAATGGCTTTTTTGTTATTGAGTTGCTGTAAGTAGTAATTGAGAAATGTTTGTCTTAGCTTTTGTTTTATATATCTATATAAAGTGGAAGAATAAGTATCTACTCTAAAGTCGGCTGCATACTATATTTATAGATATTTACAGACCATAAAATGGATAAGAAATAACTAATATTTAATACTAGATTTGATTGTAAATATTTTAAAATATAATAAGTAACCATAAAAAAAACTAAATCTAAACTTACATGTTGGTAAAAGTTTTTAGACTAGTTCGGATTGTATAGTAAGTATAATGAACATCAAGAAAGTAATAAAAAATAGGCTATTTTTATTAATTTTAAAGACATATTAGGCTAAGCCAGAGATTTTCAAACTGTACGGAATCGTTCCTCGCTCCTTCCGCCCCAGATTGTAAATCACTATATTACATCTTAGCTCCTCCTCTTCCAAGATTGAAAATCACTGATCTAGGCAATCGTCTAGTTTCTACTTTTACAAGTATGTGAAACCTACTGATTCTTTACTGTTTTTAGTACTAAACTATTTTGTCTTAGAATGAAACATAAAAGTCTTCGCAATTTTGGAAAGCTCACGATGAAATTTTAATTACTTGTTAATTTCTCAAGTTAGTCGTTTTCAAATTTGTAGAAATGGAAAGTAAAGAAAAATGACAATGCAATGTTGCTACTTCAACCTAGTATTCATTGCAAATTAAATCTTCAAGAATAATACTAAATTAACACTAATGACAGATATGCAGAAAGGTCAGTAGTAGTAAATTTTATTGGTGATCGTGATTAATAGAATTTATCGAGTCAAAAAAATGTTACAAAATCCCTTAACCACATCAATGTTCGTATTTTGTATACGATTAGTTGATGAAAAGCCGTGCCTCCCTCTATCGTACAACACACAAATGTATTCAACGCCAAAACGAAAACGCGTCTATATCGCATGTTGGCAACAAAGTTGCTCAAATATTAATACCACCCTGTTTATTACATATGTTTCAAGGAATACATCCATCATCAGGTAAACTTGTGTTATTAGCGAATGATTCCTTTGTAGTGTTTATTGTACCATTTTGATACGTTGCTGAGAACAATCAATACCATATGTTCATATTTCTTATTGATGCAATACATAAAACAAATTAATAACTGATATACTTATTTACCAAGAAATACTAACAATCTCCCAAAACATTAAAGATTATATTTAGTTATTAAAATTACTAATGAAATTAAAGAATTCGAATTCATGCCAAGGATGTAGTGTCAATATGATCGCATATTAACAAGATATAGTTATATGGTCGGAGAAATGTATATTTCAAATAAGAAAACGAATCGCAACTACCTTGTTGTTAATGTGTTAATTATGTTGACACTGTATGCGCCAATTTGATGTTAGTAGTGATAACTTATGAACATTTTAGAGGGAAGAACAGAACAAAAGTGGAGATTTTGATCAATTTCTTTTTCAATTAAAATTAAAAACAGAAATTACGTTATTAATAATTTATTTCGACTGTTGACGTTGCAATGGATATAGATGTGCGTAGAAGTATTTATAAGCGCAGAGCATTTCGAATAGAGGCGAAACTGAAAAGGTTAATACAAACATTAATTAGAAACGAAAGTCAGCATTAGAATTCAAAGAAAAGTGAAACGTAATAACGGAATCAGGCATTTTGTAACTCATACTATTTAATTTATTAGCACGTAATTAGAAAAAAATGAACAACAAGAATATTCGGGAGAATTAGCAATGTATTCCAGTGTCACACTTGACGTCAAACATAAACTAATAATGGAAGATATGATAAATAACAGCAAAAGAGAAAGATATGGGTAATAAATGATGGGGAATAAATGGAAAAAATGCAAAAGTAATAGATTGCGAAAAAAAGTTAAAAATATAAAAATGAAAATTGTATTTGAAAATAATTTTAATGTAGCCTGTGGTTGATTAACTAGATCACTGAAGGTTGATATACAACCCCTTGCCACAATAATTTTCGTTTTCTGTATACGTATTTCGACAACTAAGTTGTCATCATCTGCTGACGTATACAGAAAACGAAAATTATTGTGGCAAGGGGTTATATATCAACCTTCAGTGATCTAGTATTTGAAGAGTTAAGAAATAAATAAATCAATAAAAATTCGGAAGTTCAAAAACGTACGTCTGTACTATATATTCATATATGTCAAATTAATTTATAAGTAAGCCAAACTTAAGCTAAAACAAATATATAAATGACAGAAACATAAATAACACTCTTCTATGGTGTTTTATTTAAGGTTATATTGAATAGATATAGTACAGATATGCGTGTATAGCCTACAGCTGCCAAGGATATAAGGGCTTTTTTGAACTCTCATTACAATAGCAGCAATACCATACACAAAAAAACGTTACAAAAATACGAAAGACAAGGAAAGTAAAATGAAGATATTCATAACAAAATATGCAAAACAATGATTAAATTACCAATAAACAAAGAAACGGGAGAATTGATTGTAATATTGGGTCTGGGAAAAAGTTCGTGGCGTTTTCCCCGATAGGTGGCATTGGTTGCCGATAACTAAAGAACAACAAGTCACAGCGACACCACCGACGGCTCGTTTTTTAGATGACCTTCCGAACGTTAGTTTGAGCGTAGAAACATTGTAATCGGTGCAGTGGTTGGAAAGTTATTCGCACTTGAAAATGGAGAAGAATAATGAGAAATTTCGCTATATTCTGCAATATTATTATGATAAGGGGAAGAACGCTGCGCAGGCTTGTGATAAAATTTGTGCTGTGTACGGTGAAGGTACTTTATCGAAATCTGTTGCGCGGAAATGGTTCGCTCGCTTTCGTTCTGGAAATTTCAATGTGAAAGATGAGTCACGCTCCGGTCGTCCAATCACTGAAAAATCTGATGAAATTCTTGAAAAAGTCCAACAAGATAAGCATATCAGCAGTGTCGATATTGGCATGGAGCTAGGCATTGACCACAAAACTGTTTTGAACCATTTACACAAAGCTGGTTACAAAAAAAAGCTTGACGTATGGGTTCCTCATGAGTTGAGCGTGAAAAACATGATGGACCGAATTAACATCTGCGATGCGCTGCTGAAACGGAATGAAATCGAGCCGTTTCTGAAACGTTTAATAACCGGAGATGAAAAATGGATTCCGTACGATAATCGGAAGCGTAAAAGATCGTGGATAAAGGATGGTGAGCCGTCACAAGCGTTCGCTAAGCCAACATTGACGCCAAAAAAAGTGATGCTGTGTGTATGGTGGGACTGGAGGGGAATCGTCCACTACGAGCTACTTCCAACTGGTCAGACGATTGATTCTCAACTCTACTGTGCACAACTAGAGAGATTACGCCAGGCGATTGAAAGAAAACGGCCCGAATTGATTAATAGGAAAGGTGTTGTCTTCCATCATGACAACGCCCGACCACACACTTCTTTGATGACCCGTCAAAAATTGAGAGAGTTTGGTTGGGAAGTTTTGATGCACCCACCTTACAGTCCGGATATAGCACCCTCTGACTATCATCTGTTTCGATCTCTGCAGAACTCTCTCAATGGAATTAAGTTGGTTTCAAAAGAAGCCTGTGAAAACTACTTGATTCAGTTTTTCGACCAGAAACCACAGAAGTTTTTCACCGATGGGATCATGGATCTACCAAAAAAATGGCGAAACATTGTCGATAATAATGGAGCATATTCGGTTCAAATGAATTCGTCCACGCGCCATGCGGGGACCAGTTGAATTTGACTGAAAAAACGCCACGAACTTTTTCCCAGACCCAATAGAATGGAAAATATTGGATGCCAATTAAAATTACGAATTATGAATAGATATTTCGAAAACCATTAGTTAACAGGGACATTGGAACTGAAAGATGTAGTTAAGAAAGCAAAAGAATAACAATCAAAATGAGTTTTTGATGAATTTTAATGCATTCGTTAGTACTTTAGGTATTAGGAGATAAAACGAGAAGATGGTAAGAGCAAAATTTAGAAAGCAGAATGTAAACATAAATAAAATCATTAAATGCATATTATTTAGATTTTTATTAATTATATACTTAAGAATTAAAACAATATGAATAGGACATGCTATTAGTTGAAAAAACTTTTAGTGTGTAACTTATTTTATAGCATGTAATGCATATTATAAAAGTTTTATTTTCAATTTCATGCCCAAAGTATCTTCAAACACATTAGTGAATGTTCAAATATGTATAAAACTCAAATTATGTTCGATTATTAAAAAATACACATATATTGATACTTTTTAAAACCATCTGGCCCACATTTAAAATATACCGCACGATTCAAAACTATCGACACAAATCAAAAAGCTACACTTCCCACACCATATCCTATATTTGAATTCTGTCAATTATGTTTGAAAAAGGATACTGTCAAATTTATAGAAACATCGTTGAAGCACTCCAGCGCCGTACAGCAACAACGATGTATAGATTGCACGGGGAATGAAGACCTGACACTTCAGTTTTGACCACGATCTCCCGATCACACACCTTGCGATATTTTTAAGGGAATTCATGAAAGATGCAGCTTATGTACCACGTGTGCCCACAAATTTGAATGACCCAAGAAACCGTATCATAGCTGTGGTGAACTCAGTAACGCAACATATTCTTTATCAAGTGTGGGATGAATTCGGTCGCTGCCCAAATGTTATTCTGCAGCCGAGGCGAGCACATTGAACCTTTATAAACTTCAATGTATATATAATTAGGTGTAATTTACAAAATTTAAATACATTACATAGTTTAGAAAAAACAGCTCATTAAAATCGTGTCCACCTATTTGAATCACCTGTATTTACTATAGATTGTGTTGTGTAATGACCAAAGTGAAATATTTCTTCGAGGGAATATTCGAATCATCTACCAAATAGATGCACTTGATTTATGGCTGTGTTAATAAAATCACAATACAATAGGTAAATATTTTTCTTTTTACTACGACTTGTATATCAATTTATTACATAAATAACAATAATTATATTCAATGAATTCAATAATTTTTAAATATTCAAGAACATTAAACATATCTTAAGAAATAATACTTTGAAGGAGAACACTAAATATAAGAATACCTTAACTTTATTACGAAACGAAACAAATTTCTTATAGTCCTTTTAGATTTTTCTTTTTGAATTAAAATTTGAAACCATATTCCAGATACCTACTTTCTCTTTTGCTGATATTTGAGAATACCATTATTTTTTATAATTAGATTTTCTTTCTGTGTTACAGTTTAGAATCCAATCCTAGGTATTTCTTCTTTAGTTGATGTTGATGATGATGATAACAATCGTAAAAGTTATATTAAATTATTAATAAGATTTATATATGAAACATAAACTAATAATAATACTAAATCCAGTTTAATTCTGCTTTAATCGTGTTTCTAATCTTTTTCATTTTTCAAATTTAGTAATGGTAATCGAAAAGGTTGTGCGCTTTACTAGGAAAGATATTTGTTATGCAATCTTGGCCTTACAATACTAGCAGTAACAAACAAGACTCTTAAGATGTCGTACATAATTAATAACATAAAATTATTAGAACGAGGTTCTAATACGAGTTAAAAAATCTATATGAAGTCTAACATATTTTCAAACACATCTTACCTAATTTTTCTAACCATTTGCAAAAGTACCTATCGAAATACACTTGTAAAAATATTAGTTACGAACTTACTAACAAAGTATTTCATTACTTTGATTTCTTTTTCTAAAGCTTCAGCGTATTTCTTCAAGTTCGTTTTGTTATTGTAATTAGCATTCGCCATTTGACGAAAATATTAAAATTTAGTTTTCTCATAACTACTTAACAGAGCTAAGAAATACAAACAAAACCTTATTTAAAACATAATGACGTTGAAGAACGATTTAACTTTATTAAATATTGGGACGATTTTCACAAATAAAAAGAATTTTTAGTTCAATTCAAAGATTTTGCCTTAGATAGTTAGTATGCAATTGGAAGAGATTCTAGAAACGATTTTAAAATTGTTTTCTGAAATAGAAAAATCAGATTATGGAGTTAAAAACGTATACAAGAAGTACGTAAGAAGATAAAATCACCTTAAAGAGAAAATGGAAAATGAATCAAGAAAATATGTATATTCAAGAATTAAATCAACAAATTAGGATACTGCCCCGCCTAGGATGGAAAACATATTACATTAAAATTTCGATTTCTGATGTCGAAATTTTTTAGTTTTGTAGATTTGTTACGCTACAAATTTGATTTCTTATTAGTCATGTATTATGATCAAATAGCTTGGATAAATTTGCAATTTTCATTAATAAATTACCTAAAAATGATGTATGTTACATTTTAAAATAAACGTTTTAATCCATCCAAAAAAGGGCAAAAAACTCTTAAAACTCTTCGTACTACTATTCCGACAATTAAGTTGTCATTATCAGCAGATTATTAATCACACTGATGACATTTAATATGACATTTTAAAATAAACGTTTTAGTCAATCCAAAAAAGGGCAAAACAACTCTTAAAACCCTTCCTATTCTGTATACGTATTTCGACAATTAAGTTGTCATCATTAGCAGATTATTAATCACACTGATGTTAAGTATATGATAATGATTATCCCTATGTGACTTAAAGGAACACTACTTTTTATATTTGACGTAATGCATCCAAAAAACAAACTGCTCATATAAAAACGCTGAAATATGGCTCTATGAATCAAGAATTAATATAGTTTACTTGAACTTGATATGATCATTGAGAGAATCTATTGCTTAAGATAACGCGTATGCACAAAATAAGAAAATAGAATGTTTGTCTGATATGTGTGTGTATATATGTATACGACTGTGGGGGATGAATTCTTTTTTTCTATTTTTTTGTCTATTTTTAATCAGTTTGCAAGAATGGAAAAAGAGCCAAGGAACATTTAAAGCCAGCCTATATATTCTTACCTGTGAATTGATGCAATTATTTTACATTGGAAGTAACGTATCTAGCAGGCGAGCAAATTTTTATTTTCAAAACAATGTTTAAATCAAAATACTTCACAAATAGAGTTTAATGCGAAATAATCGTATCGAAACACGATTTTTAAAAACAAAGAAGACATTTTCAACGCGCAATATCTTTCCACTCATATCACATGCACTATTAATATTTACTTTTTTAATTGATGCTTGTGATTATGATATGAAAGTATATATAATAGTTATTTATGATATAAATGTTAAAAGTAATGTTTTATTTTGTGAGTGAAAAAGTTTGGGAAACGAGCGAAGCGAGTGAAGTCATTTCACAAACAAAATAAAACTTACTTTTAACATAAATATTACGCAAAGTTTTTTGTACAACTGTCCTATTTTGATAATAAAATAGATAAATTTAATATTTCAATAAAATCACATTTTGACGTTTCTTGTAAGTTAGTTATATTTTGACGTTTTTTGACAATTATTATCGCATTTACTGTGAAGTGACCGTGTTAGGTGACACCGATCACCACAGTTACCAATAAATAATATTGTTTACAGCTCGTGCTTTTTATTAAACGTCTTCGTGGTGTTTAATGTTTACCTCGCATAATGAAGGATAATAATAGTAATGACTTGTGTCTTCCTGACGATATTGAAGAAGTTGCATAATTAATTAAGTTAATAATTGAATTGTAATTGCCACTACTGTTGATGTCCATTTGTAGCACACTCCTGAGAAAGCTACAAAGGTTTTGGCAGCGAAATATAGAGTATTGAAAACTAAAATTGTTTGTCTTTAATCAACAGACCGACATACACCTGATAATAGTTGCGATTAAGATATATATGTATGTGTATCTATATATATATATATATATATATATATAACTGTTCAAATTAAGCTATACAAATTGCCGTCTCACTCGCTGTATTATATAGATTTGCTCTTTTAAACTGCGAAAAGCGGTTCATGTGAAACGTCAAAAACAAAATTCGACAAATACTGGTTGACCTTTTAATACTTTAAAATGCGTACTTTTTAAAATGCAGTAATGCACGGTGCAAATGACTTTGATTTCGAGAAACAAAATACTAAAGTTTTTCTATTTAAAAATCGGGAAAGAAAGTGTATTTTGAAAGGTACTTTAGCAAATAAGAACAGGCACGTATAATTCTAAAATACTACTTCTATACAGTAATTTAGAGAACTATTGGCGTTTCAAAAATTTAGCATATACTACTCTCTATATAATTTACTATACGTTTTAACAATGGTATAATTCTATTAATACTAAAACAAAGCTTATATGTAATACTGTGCTATCTAAATAACAATTCGTAACATTCATATTTTTGGTAATATCTCAAATATTAAATTTTTAAATCGTATATATTTGTAGTCCGTTTAGGTCTCTTTATATATTTAACTCGGAATCTTTGTTCTGCAATATTATTATATATAGATATAAAGAACTCTTCAAAAATAATTAGGCCATTATGATTTCTCATTTCCTTAAATTAAGAATAATATTAATACATTAAAATAGTCGCTTGAATAATAATTTATTAGTTTTAGAATTTTGTTATTCTAATCGGTATGTGATGTTTTCGATGATTCTCTGATAAGTTAGCCATCTGAATCAGTCTCCAACGATACTGTTGACCCAGTTATTACCGCAACACACTGTAAAATACAAAAAATAAACTTTTCACCTCTTCAATTGTGTTTATAAAATGCTAGTTACAAAGTATCGAAAAAAAAAATCGATGATGTGAGACTTGGCTCCTACCACCATCTTCGAAAAAAAAGACTTCACTACATCTCCCAATTCTGTCATCTTTTATTTATGATGACAGGTTAATTTTTAGCATTTAATTTGGAAGTTAAAAGAGTATAAACAAAAAAGGCCTAAATAGAAAATCTGGAAATGCATAAACTCTAAAAATGATAATTTTTACAGTTTTTTTTACGCATACACTGAAATGTTTTTGTTAATGTTTCTATAAAAATGGAAAAAATTGATACTATCTGCTTCTGGGCTTCCGGGCTGGAACCGCGTCACTGGTATAACTGCCGACGTTTCGTACCCACTTGTTTGGGACATCTTCAGGCGACAGACAGTAGCAGTAGTTGAGCCCTGAAGATGTCCCATACGAGTGGGTACGAAACGTCACCAGGAACGCGGTTCCAGCCCGGAAGCCCAGAAGCAGATAGTATGGACCAAGACCGCGGAAGTCTACGTACCAGATTTGAAAAAATTGAATAGCGAGCCGGCATGAAATTCTTGCATTTGAAAGACAATACGTCTACACAAATTATAGTCAAGATGGACGCTGTTTAGGGGGACTCTACACCATCATTTGCTGCAGTGAAATTTTGGGCAGCTGAATTTAAAAATGGCCGTACAGCTTGGTTGACGATGAACGTTCGGGATGATCAAAAACTGCAAGTACTACCGATAACATCAGAAAAATTTACCAAGTGGTACCTCGGAGGTTAGAGGGATAGAAAAGACTGCGATCTCAAAAGGACGTGTTTTCCATATACTTAATGAATATTTGGGTATGAAAAGTTGGGTGCTGTGTTTGCTTACTCAGGGCCGAACAGACATTCGAATGAACGAAGTAGTTTAAGCGAAGTAAGTTGCAGTTTTTACCTTGATAAATAAATGTAGATGAAACTTGTATACACTACTACACACCTGAAACTAAGACGTAGTCGAAACAGTGAACTAAACGGAATATCGGGTCCGAAAAAGATGAAACTTTTCCTTTGGCTGAGAAAGTGATTGTTTTTTTTTGGAAAATCATGGAATTGTGCTAATCGACTATCATGAAAAATGAAAAACAATTACAGGGGCATACTGCGCATAATTACTTGCCAAACTGAAGGTAGATATTGAGACAAAACAGCTGAATTTGAAGAAAAAGAAAGTTTTGTTTCACCAAGACACTTTCTCACACTTCAATGTCGCCGTGGCAAAAATTCACGAATTGGGAGTTCGAATTGATTAACCACCCACCGTATTCGCCGAATCTGAACCCCTCGTGACTTTTTTTCTGTTTCGTAAGCTTAAAGTTTCGCTCGAAGGATATAGATTTTCATCGAAAGCTTAGGCCACCACATTCGTAAATGCGTATTTTGCAGAACAAGTTGACAACTACTATTTGGATAGTCAACGAGGTGGGAGTATAAACGCAAATTGAAAATATTAAAAGGATATAATATTTCCAGTATTAACATCTAAAAGATTTTTATTTGTACATCCATTAACAAAAGTATGCATATGTTCTTGTACCACACCATAGTAACCAATATAAGATACTTCCTATTCATACAATATCCGTTCCTAATATATTCACCACTCAAAAGTTAATATGTTAGTATGCGTTGATTCAATATAAGACATACTTACTGGAAAATCAACATCCGTATTATATCTTAATTTAGATAGATAAATACAAATATATCAAGACTTTTTACTTGGCAGGTTACGTACATATTTACGCGTTAATTTTGCATCCGCAGTTATAATCTGAAAAAAGGAAATCGTTGGAGCTAAACCTGCTAATGTTGAGAATGTTTGCCACAATCAATATTGAAATCTGTAACGGAAACTCTCTCGCCGGAATTAAAATTTAAAGACCCACCTCACTAATAGATACCCGCGGCGATTCCTGGGTTTGTTCGGGGTATATCCACGGTTTAAACATTGGATTTGGTCGAGACGTCTTCCAGACTTCATAACCAAGAGCGGCCTTGTGAAGCTGTTTGACAACTTTCGGTGCAAACTTTTGCGTTACTTTATTGACTAACCAAGAAGGTAATTTGCCTTTCGGATCCGTTTGTGAAATGTAACCAAGGAAACAACCTCGATCTACAGATCGTATTAAAAATCCGGTTAATATTGATTCGGCTCTGGAAAAGAAAGCAATACTCTATGAAATGTATACCATTTGTTTTCATAAAAATATAAATTAATAATCTTTTAGACTACAACAGCGGCAAAAGTTTTAATAATATAATAAAACTTTTCTGAGATTCTGCATGTGGAGATTGCAATCATTGTCATTTATCTAGGTTTTAGTTTATTTAGTTGTCAATGCTGCCAGTTTTTGCAAATAAAATGTAGCTAACAATATAGACAATAGAATATCAAAGATTACGATTCACACATGTTTAAATAAAAATAATATCCAGACATAAATAAATATGCAACCCAAAATACAATATTCAGTAGACTATAATAGACTAATGCAGGGTTCGTCAGTGAAGCGGGAAAATTTAAAAACTCTGTTAATCATTTGACGTTAGGTGAGGGCGCTGAAGAAGTTAATGATAAATTGTCAGTCACTTAACGCCGTATAGTAAACATGGAGCAGTGGTCCAAGTGCCCATCGTGCTTTCTCTGTAAAGGCGTTTTATAAAAACGGTCACTCCGCGACAACTGTGAGAAGATTATTTCACACTCAGTTCAATATTCCGTGTCATGGGCGGGTATTCACGCAATTAATGGATGGGAACAAAAGTTCGAAGAAACTTAGTTTACTTTAAATTTAAAACATAAAGGAGCAGCAAAAAGTGTTAGAACGCCAGAAAACATTGATAGAGTTCTAAATGCCATAACAAGTAGTTCAAAACGTTCTGCGAAGAAACATGCGGTAGCACTGCACCGTCGTAAACCGTCGATACGACGAATTTTACATAAGGACTTATGTTTTAACCTTTATAAGTTTCAAATTGTTCAAGAATTACAAGAAGCTGATTTGGTTTCTCGCATAAATTTTTGTGAAGAAATGTTGCAGCGCTTGGATGGTGACGAAAACTTAATCCACCATATGTGTATGTCAGATGAAGCCCATTTTCATCTAAACGGCTATGTAAATAAACAAAATAACCGATATTGGAGCGCTGAAAACCCGCTTCACTTACACGAGAAATCTTTGCATAGTCCTAAGGTGATAGTATGGTGTGGTGTCCTTTCATCATCCGGCATTGTTGGACCATTCTTTTTGGAACAAGAACAAGAAAATGCTATAACCGTTATTACAGTTCATTATACAAACATGTTCACCATGTTTTTGGTTCGATTTCCAAAGATTACGTGATTCCAGCAGGATGGTGCTATCGGTTATACTGCTCGTGTGTCTATTGCTGCTTTACGGCAACTCCTTCCGAACCATATCATATTCAAAAATGGAGATATTGTTTGATCGGCTGGATCGCCAGATTTGTCCGCATGCAATTTTTTTCTTTGAGTTTGGTTCAAGAGGAAGGTGTATGTTAAACGACCGCAAACGTTAGGGAAACTAAAACGGAAAATTCAAGAAGAAGTCGCACGTATCACACCGGAAACTTTACGGCAAGTAATGGAAAATTTTCGAATAAGACTACAAAAGTGCGTAGATGATAATGGTGCCAATATAATATATAGGCTTTTGCACAATTTAATTCTTCCATTGTGTATTATCCATATCTATAATCCAGTTTTTCATGTGCATGTGTTACATTTCACAGAAAGTAGTAGTAATAATTGAAAACTAAAAAAAAATTCAAAACTAAAGAATTAAAAAATATTTTACAAATTAAGGATGTCTTAATACTAAAGTTCGAAGAAATGCAAAGAATTTAGCAAGTAATAAATGTACATCCTTTTAAGCAGCGTTGCAAAATGGATAAGATCGGTTAAATATTTGCAGCATCAGTTCTGTTTCAATAGTTTTTTCATCATGCTACATATCATATTCACTTTGTGCATCTGCATACTGAAAACGTTGCTTAAAAGAGTATACGTTTATTTACGTTTATTACCTGTTAAACCCCTTGCACGTCTTCGAAGCACGCCCCCTGATCAAAGGCTCGCAATACCAACTCTACTTATTACAATACTTTTTTGCTTTCACATGAAAATCTTGTAATAAATGATTGGCGATTACGTAATATTAAAAATTGTTTTCTAACCTTATAAATCCTTTGCGAGGAGGATAACATTTATGTTCAATGGAGTGGTTGAATATAAACTTTTCATTTCCTAAATCTAGCCATGATCTTTGCAACACAAAGTCACGATTTTTTACAGGTGCTGGGCAAGACACTGCAAAACATAATCAATTTCGATGTGTCTCTTTTTTAATGATAAAAAAACATGAAAGTACAATAAGGAATAACTTACGGGCATAATAACCAACGTCATTGTTGGGATTTAAATAACCTATATCTATAGATGCTACCATATGTTCATCCCATTCCTTCCTATAATCAGGGTCATGCAAGACATCGAACATGGTTTCTGGTGTTATGTTTTGGAAGACTGAATGAATTTTCACCATCTTGAAATTCGAATATGTCGTCGACTGGGTCCATACCTATTCGTTAAAAAATGCGATTTAATTAACGGTTTCTGGTAATATGATATTTAAAAATGATACTAAGACACGGTCATAATTCAGAATGCATTTCATTTCTGAAGTAATTCTGTATTCTAAATACTTCATCGTTATTAAAATGGAATGTCCATGAGCATTATTTTATCACGAGTTTTCTGAATTATTATTTTGAGATTATGAAGTATTGCTACTAGAGCATTTAGAAATTGATTTATTTTGGAAGCTAGTAAGAAAGTTAGGAACTATATACGATATGAACATATTTCTAATTCTAATTTAAAAAAATGTGTGAATAAAATTCGTTTAAGGTATACATTTTGCAGTACCATTTAAAATTAATTTAAGCAAATAAAAATGTATAAAAATATTGATGGAGCTTCATGAATTATGCGTAGATTTTTTGTCCCCCAGAACTGAGAATTTTGCTTATTGACGTGCCCAGTAAGATAAATTCAAGCCTCGTCGTTTATGATCAATTTTGATGGAAAATCATCCACTTCGTCGTTGAGATCCAAAATCTTACGGCTTTATTCTAAATGGGCACCCCAGTCGTTTGTTGGACCACCTGAATTTTGTATGCGAACATGTTTAAGTCCAATGTCAAAATGCGGCGCAGCGAAATGTGCAATTGTTGAGCACGTTCTTGTGGATATTTCGGGCTCCCCTACTCCATTTTCACGCGCTTTGGTGTTTTCAGCCAAACGAGCGATTCGGGATCTTCCAGTGCTTCGCCTCTACCATGTTGTACCGCTCTCTTCAAATTGGAACGCCAGATGTCGAATTGTTAGCGCTGTGGGCGCTGCACGATTGGGATATTTTCGCCAAAATTTACGTTGCCGTTCACAATTGACGAATTATTGCGCGCAAACATTGTCACAATTATCGCGTGTTCTTGAGGCGTATATCGATTCAATGTTGTTCACTATAAATTTCGCACGTCACGAATGACATACGATGCCATTTGCAAAAATGGCTACACTTTCCAATAGGGTGATACTTATTGCCACACCTGTTATATCTAGCATTCATAACCCGTAATGATATTAAGCATCTTTTCTTAACATTTTCTACATTGGTTCTGTTCCCCAATTAACAAATATAAGTTTACCCAACAATTTGGTATACGCTGTTATACGCTGTTTGTATAAAATACCTACTGCAGAAGATATAATGCCTAAAAATCGAAGATATACTAAGAAAAGAACAGTATAAGCGTAATTCCTCTGGAATTAAAATTTTGGGTCAAAATTTTATTTTCCAAAAAGATAATGACCCGAAACACACTTCCAAAGTATGCCGCAAATATTTGCAGAAATTGGAGAACGAGGGAACCATAAAAGTTATGGCGTGGCTTCCCCAGAGACTCGATTTAAATCCCATCGAGTTGCTGTGGGAAGAACTTGACCGAAAGGTGAGAAAATCGGCCGCCAAATCTGCTGTTAATATGTGGAAGAACCTGCAAGTGGCATGGGGTAAAATGAAACCTGAGACATTATGAAAATTAATCGAAAGAATGCTTCGATTGTGTGCTGCAGTGATTAAAAATAAAGGATTTTAGGTATAAAAATATATATTTTTCATATATGCAAATCATAAAAAGATATTAGTATTTCAATTTTGATTTTTGTTACAATTTGCGAGTTAAATGCGGGTGACCAAATACTTATGAGTGATAGTGCATACGATTTAAAAAGCAGTTAAATTTAAATTTTTTCAGTTTCATAACATCCTTTAAACTTACATTGCATGCTAATTTTTTTGCATTTCTATTTATTCAGTTTTCTTTAACAGAATATTTATAGAATTCATGCAGAAATAAGTTTATTAAATTTGATTTTACTTTCTAGAATTTAATGTTCATGTACTTTTGAATGGTACTGTATGAAACATTAATTCAAAATATCTTTTTTTATATTTAATCCTTCCGCCCGACATTTACTGATTCTCGGTTCTCAGCTGTTCGATTTCTACCTGGTATCTTACAAAAACAACACTTTTTAAAATTCCATTAAGATATGTGCTTCGTATATCCAGTGATTCACCATAAGTTGTAAAATGGAGGTGGAGATTAATAAAACAACAGCAAACTCAGCAAATGTTTAGATGTAACATAATAATTGTAATGCGCTTCCGACCAGGTGAAGGAAATCATTGTTTATGAACTGAATAGACAGACGGTTGGTCTCCTTTTGTCGGTGTTCAGTGTGTGACGTGCAGTTGTGATTTTACATTAACAGTGGGGATTACTTTTTTAGCAGTTATTTGGTCATTTAACGCTTCGTCACAATGTAAGAATTTTAAGTACATTTCATTACTTGCAGTATTACGTAGAAAATTATTTTAGTATTTTGATAGTTTTAAGAAACAAATTATTTGAAATTATGTAGTTAAAAGTGTGTCGGTTATGGAAGAGAAAATAAAAATAGTTAACACACATCTCAAAATGAACACTTACATACATACATAATTGATTATAATTACTTAGCTATTGAATTTAATGTTTTTCAATCAAACTGTGTCCAGTAATTACGATACTTCTTGACCATAAAACATTTTTTCGTGGCTTAAAATAAATTTTCCTTAGACTTGTGTATTTAAATATGATACGAATCTTACGACATATACAAAAAATATTTTAGGAACTTGTGTAAATATATACATATTTATGTATATATTTTCTCTTTTTATATTTAGTTTATGGTTCACAGAATTAGAAAGTTTTTTCGGCATAGAAACATTTTTTCTTATTCTAGCTATCACTGCATATACTGCTATTATTTTCTATAATTTTAGAAAAAAGTAGGAAAATCCAGTAATAAAATTAATAAAGACCAATATTTGCAGAAAATATTTTATTTATTTTATCGAACGGTCTTTCTCAAGATACAAGAACATTAAACCATTTCATCACAGCGAAAATTGTTGACCGAGATAAATGTAGACATACCTAATGGTGCAAACTTTTCACCAATGTTATCCACTTCACGCGCTACGTAATAACCAGGTGTACCGGAAAGTCAGTACCGGTTTCTCTAACAGATGTCGCTAGGTTTAAGTATGCAATGTTATGATTTGACACATATGTCATTTTATTCTACTGGCATCAAGCTTTAAAGCCATACACGTTATACTTTGCGAAAGTAACACTGTCATAGATTTATACCTCTTTGAAAATGTTGAGTTTCGTGG
>JAVIWB010006888.1:0-13017 GCA_031893035.1 Dermolepida albohirtum | reverse complement strand
GAAATGCTTTTGATTTGCTGGTACTGGAATTTCCAACTTACTTAAGCCCTTAATTGATTCATTGTAAACATTCTTGTTATCATTACAGATACATTTACACGTCGTTCTTATTGCTATTATACAGCGTGTTTCAAAAAGAATATATGTATTACAAAGTATTATTTTGTTCAAACTATCGACCGTTGCGCCTCCGCTCGGCTATTGGAGAAACGAATACATAGTCTAGTTTATTTAATAGCCGCTAGATGTCAGTTGTCTTCTGTTTTTCTTGGTAACCGTCATATGTTTAAAATGGCTACTTCGCAGCAGAATTGTGTTCTTGAGTTCGCGAAGTGCAATTCCGAGATTACAGTGCAAACACGTTTCAGGTTGAGTTACCAAATTGATCATCCGAATGGGTGGAATATTCGCAGATAGTATCGACAGTTTGTAGATACAGGATGTGTATGTAAAGGAAAGAGTCCTGGCCGCCCTCGTGTTTCTGAAGAAAATGCTGTACGAATTCAAACTGCTACACGACGTACAAGTTAGAGTTGTTACAAGCTCTGCGTCCTGATGACAAACGGAAACTTGTGGCATTTTGTAACGAGATTCATGATGCTATTGACAATGATAACACTTTCGTACAACGCATCGTGTTCAGTGATGAAGCGACTTTCCATGTTAGTAGTCTGGTAAACAAACACAATGTTCGAATTTGGGGTCTACAGAACCCACATGCAGCCATTGAAAATCTACGAGATTCGCCTGAAATCAATGTGTTTTGTGCGATATCCCGATCATCTGTTTACGACCCGTTCTTCTTTGACTGAAACACGGTTAACGGTCAGCAGTATCTCGCTATGTTACAAAACTGTATGCATATTATTCGCATTCAAGGATCTTCGTAAATTAAATTTTAATTTTAGCCCTACCTGCACAGTCAGGCACCCCATAATTTATTATTTAGTATCGAGCAAGATCTCATACAGATAACATCTATCAAGGCTTAAAAGCATCACATATTCAAGTGTTCAAAACAAATTTCTGATTCACTCATAAATTTATTATAACAAATAAGCTAAGTTTAATAAAATGTTTCAAACCTACAATTTATTGACCAAAAGAAGTGAAAAATTCCAGCGATAACAAATTAACATTAATATGAGTATCATGAGAGTGGTAATAGAACACGTTTCGAGATGGAGAAGGGAACTCCTAAATGAGAATGCAGTAACATGGCAGCATTTGCAAGACACACGGCTCATGTAGGCTGCCATATGGTCACTGCTAGATGAATGATATTTTAGTGGTCATTTATTATGAGAGTTTTTGCTTCTGAAATTTTGATTCCTCAGCAATTTGCTGTAATATGCTAGATCATTATATCATTAGCGAAGTTCCTTTTCTCTTTCAGACTATATGTTCTGTTATGACCCCCATTGCCTTCATTTTATTTTGGCTAGAATTTTTTTTTATTAACTTTAGTTTTCGTATATTTCTAATTGTTGGTTTTGCTTATGTTTTATACATACAACACAAAATGTGTTGACTACCTGCGAAATATTATTTTATTATTACAATGCTAGAATACAAGTATTAAATCTAAGTTTACTCTATCATGTTGATTGATTAGATTATATTAATACAGAAATTACGATACTTTTAAAGAAACTCTTTTTTATATTATTTCGAGAAATAAAAAAGTTTTAAGTTGTTTGTTCTTCACCGAGCATATGTACTTAATTTCTTTTCGTAAGTGGTTCGAAGTAGTAGTATAAGTTGCATGTTTGAACAGTGTGACCCGGAGCTGGTACATAATATATGTATGTAAGGGAATGAGTAAAAGAAACGTTGAAAGTTATGGAACAGTGGTATATATAATGTATAATCAGCGGTATATTGCGCATAAATAACGTAGAAAATCTGAGCGGGAGAATTATATCGCATAAATGACTCTAGCAAAACACTTTCCACGCGTTATGTTTCTGAGAGCAGAATATAATTCACGATTCAAAGTGTGGCTGGCTGGTTGAGAGGGGCCAAGGAAATTTAGAACTATACGCGAGCAGCCAAAACGACTAGGAGGTTTCCCCGGGACCTTTACGAACTGTTACCCCTCTTACATGGATACGGGGAGACTTAATAAAACACGTCATCGATTCGAGAAACTTTCAAAACTAGATCAAGTCGGACTACCATATATTTACGGGAGGAACTAACGCATAAGTGTGTCAATACCTTATGTGGATAATAATAGGGATATTAGCGTTGCCAATTGGCGGGTATGGTGGCGTTCGCATTCCTTAATGTTACGCGAAACGAGCAAAATAGACAGTTAATTTCATTTAACGAATTCCATTAACGGAATTAAATTACTTACCATAATCTTCTTGGAAAAATTTAATGTTTTATCTTAAGTACTTACACACGCAGGCACACATACAGATACACACATACCCACACACAAACATACACTTTCCCACCTACGTATTGAGTTATGCACGTTTCGAATATAAAATCGAAAAGGGATTACGTAGGTGTTAAGTTGGTCACACTTCATACATCAAAGTTGAGGTAGATACTAATGCGAAGATTATACAACACAAAAGATGCTTTAGAATACGTTGAATGTATGTAATTCAAACTTCGGTCTTTTTTACCTAAAAATAAAATAGGTTAAAAGGAACATGTGAACGCGTTTTACGAATTTGTAAGAAGCATTAAGAGATTTGCTTCTTATTGTTAAAAATATTGCGTATGTTCTTGAAGATTTGGATAAAGCAACAGATGAAAGTAATATTTAGGTATTTTTTTCTCTGCTGTTTTTGAGACTTAAACGGCAGAGAAAATAAAGAAATTCGCCGTTGAAAATGTATTATACGAGTTTTTAATCGTTTGAACATGAAGTGCTTTTTAGAAAGCACTTGATTACAAACATAATAAGGGACTTTCATCTTTTTAAGCTTTTGCTGTCTTAATTATATGTTTCAGATTTAGGTAAAGTAATATTCTTTAAATCGGCAAAGTTGAAATTTTATACGTGAGGAAAAAATAATTTTTGAATATTAATTTTTTTCGTTTCAGATGTAATTACATATGCATATACCTCTCAATTTAATGGTATTAATGGCTTTAAATAGTTTTTTTTTAAATATCGATTTTAAAATTTTTATATAATTTAACGCAAAAGATATTTTTGTTGATGTAATTGGATGTATTAAAGAAATAAAAGGAAATTATTCTGACGAGCAGAGGCTTTATAATTATAATATAATAATTATAGTAAAGGATGTAACAATGTACTCAGACGAAGAATTTTAGTATTTAAGCTTTAAATGTATATTTTTTAAAAACTTTTTTTTCTAAAACCTTTAAAAAATTATCCATAATAATTTATTTAGCAAAATATAGTGACGAAAAGCTATATTTTATAAAACATTAATTTTAACATATGATGAAATGTTGAATAAACTATCAGAAACTCCAGAAACTATCTTATGAATAATATGTATAAGTATTAATTCTTCTAATTTTGAATGATATCAATATTATATATATATATATATATATATATATATACGGGTGATCTACGACCACAGCTTAAGCATGTGTTACTGAAGCAATTTTAAGTAAAAAATGTATAACGAACACATACTCGAAACTCGATCCTGAAACTGTTAGCAGAAGTACCTCTTCAATTTTAAGAAGAGTTAGACTATGTACTATATATGTATATACAGAAACTGGGTGTTCATTTTGAACAACTTCTTTTTAAAAATTTTCATTGAGATTTTTTTGCAGCGGTACATAATCCCTGCATTAGTAGAGTTATCTAAAACTATAAATGCTTGTGGTTCAGTAATAAAGTTTTGGCGTTTTTAGACATTTTTAACTTGTAGTAGCTTCGGTAGCATATTCTGAAGCGGTCAATCATATCATCATATCATGAGACACCCGGTATATATATATATATATATATATATATATATATATATATATATATATATATATATGTATATTCCATTCAAATTTAATATTTTATAGTACCACTACCTTCTTTTTATTACAGATTTTTTTTCTAAGTCGCATAGAATTAATCAAATTATTTCAAGTTTCTTCTTTAGTGCTTTGTTTCCAGATACTTTTGAGAAATTCAGATATTTTTCTAGTGAAGTCAACGATTCTAACCTCTTTCCGGGCAGTGCGACTTTTAAAAAATCGTTTCTCGTTTTGGAGGTGATCGGTACCTCTCCCGATACCCTTCAGTGTTGAGGAAAAATAATCAACAGTACTTTCTTATTATGGCGATGAGGGGATAGCAACAAAGAAATATAATACTTTACAAAGGCTTGTCAAGACTTGTCACCACCACCACAAAACAAAAAAAAATTTAATGATGATCAAAACGATTACTTATAATTTTTGCTTGGTGTCAAAGAGTGGAGATGACACCTGAAATTTTTATATTGTTGAAAATAATGTGAATAATAAATAATGAAAATACTCTTTAGCTAGGAACAGTTTTCCAACCTCGTAATAAGAAAAGTTTCATCGAACGGGTTTGCGCCGAATATACTTAACTCCTTTTGAACCAAACGAACACAAGTAGCATTCATCCGAAAATATTTTTCGACCCCTTAAAAACACTTCTCAGCAGAACTTTTTGCCTACTGGAGTTTTGAGTCCATTTCTTAGAGAAATTCGTCTTTCCATCACTTTTTTGCTCTGTAAATTCTTAAAAATACAGAATTTTCGTAAAAATTTTATAATTCTTGACAGACTACGAAGCAGTACATGTAGACAACTTTTTTCCCCTTAACTGGAGAATTACTGCTTTTTAAATAACACTTAATTTTTCGTTGTTTGGTATTCTTTCTATATTCGTCAGTTTTTATACAATCTCATCTTCTTTTCTTGGTTCTCTTTCGACTTGAAATAGACGAAGCGAACGGGAGCCAAGAGAAGAATACGAGTGGGATCTTATTGAAACGTCTTCAGAACAGTGTTGCTAAGAGACATCAAAATACACGGTGGGATACCCGAGAAACCAACGATTCATACGGTGATCTTGAAACCATCATACGACTCATATATATCTGACTTCTTCATGGACGCTTCGACAAAATCTCATTAGTCATTTTTTTGGTCTTCTTGGCTTCGTCGTTGCAGTGCGATTAACGAATGAGATTTCGTTGAAATGTTGATTAAAAAGAGGTTCTTTTCAAGATTAAATACTACCTACGATGCGAATCAACCTAGCACCTAACATGATTTGCCGAAGAGTCAAGAAAATGCATGGAAATAAGGCCATAGTAAAAGACTATACCAGGGGTACTTGAGGTTACTAAGGTCCCGAGAAGTTATATATTTATTATGTTAAACGCATACAAATTCATAAGTATTCAAGGTAACTTCTTCTTGTATAGATGCATTTTTGATGATGAATTTTTCATAAACCGAAGAAGTTACTCCACTTTCGAAACTTGAAAAACTCTTCTTTTGAGATGACCACATACGTTTTCTGATGTAAAGAATTACCAAAAATCATACACTGGATAGAATTTTGGTGTATCCGTGTATATGCAGTTTGGATAGAAAATACTGTCAGATTAAAATAAGATCTCAGTAGGATGTGTAGGATGACGCCGCGACAAAGAAGTTGAACACAATATTTAAGATATTTTATTAATGAAATACTGGGAACCGGTGTTTCAGTATGGAATAAGAGGGTATTTGCATTGTCGAGCTCTGATTAAAATATACTAAATTTTATGTTTAAACTTTTTTATATTTACTTTTCTTGTGCGTTTTCTTACTCTACATTTAATTATTATAATTTTTTTGTTTCAAGTTAAAAAATAAACAATGAGAGTCAGGCTTTATTTTATTTTTCTTTCTTTTAAGTAATTTAATAAGTATGTTGAAAGAAATATTTTTTCAGGTTACGTTTGTGTACTAAACTACTTAAACGCAGCCGCAAAAAATATATAGAATTCTTAGAAAATACATAGAACAGAAAGATGTGTATACACTTTTTGTTTTGATGAAAATAAATAGTAAAAAATTATAAAGATGTCGATAATAAGAAAAATTCCTCTAGAAGAAATGGGATTATAGTACAAGTTGTAGACTGGATAAAATGAATATTCTATGTACTGAGAGGAGTATTCGAGTTATTTAATATTAAGAAAATAGCTTGGAACCAAATTGTTTACGTTTTCTATGAAACAAAGACGAAAACCTAAAAAGAGTGGAATTTTCGGAAGTTCAAGGTGTTTAAATTAGTTGGTGCCGTACTGAAATATATATACTGTTGTCTAAGTTTTTTATTTTGTATTTTTTTCGTAACACTTACATGAAGCTGCGAAGTTTTTGCTGTCACGTGGCAGAGTATATAAAATTAAATTTCAATGCGCATTCCTAATTATAATTTTCGGTTAATTCTTGAAGCGAGTAAAAATTTGATATTTTGTTTTATATAAAAGAACGTTTAAAATAATAAACAATTCCGATAATGTCCTTCCCGACTTGGAAAACTGAATGTATAATAACAGGTATTGGTTTAAATTGAAAAGGATACATAACGGGTGACGCAAAAGTAATGTCATCATTTGAACTGGCTGCCATTTTGTTATAAATGAAAAAAATTAATTCTGTTTTCATAGAAAGTTTATGTGAAAGTGTAAAATTGATGATATTAATTGGAAAAAATTATATCGCTCAAATGGTCACCTCCCGAGTTGATACATAATTGCGCTCGTCTTATGGCATTTTGAATTATTGCTCGCAAAACATCTGGCTCAAATTGGCGATTTCTTCTTCAATATTAGCTTTCAAGACTTGCAAGGTTCGTGGTTTGTTGTGGTAAACGCGAAACTTTAAAAAGCCTCAAAGGAAGAAGTCTGGTGTTGTTGGATTTGGCGATCTGGACGGCCAGTTTAAATCTCGAAAACGGGAGATCGCTCGACCTGGAAATTGGTGTCTCAAGATCTCCATCGTTACCCGAGTTATGTGAACGGTTGCCCCGTCCTGTTGAAACCAACAATGATCGAGACCCAATGCAGCAACTTGCGGCAAAAAACTCGTTTAGCATCTACCTGTAACGCTCACCATTTACGGTTACGGTGGTGTCACCGGCGTCTTCAAAAAAATAAGGGCCAATCATATTTTCACGGCAAATGCCGCACCAAGCAGTCATTTTGAGGGGCTGCAATGGCTCTTCATGCATTTCATGTGGATTCTTTGTGCCCCAGAAACGCAAATTTTGTTTGTTAACATAACCACTTAAGTGGAAATGGGCTTTGTCGCTCATTATGTTTTTTAATACGAAATCATCCTCTTGTCGTACCAAGTTTAACAGAGTATGGCAGTAAGTTAACCTTGTCCGACGGTCAGCAGGCAGCAATTTGTGAACAGGTTGCATTTTGTAGGGGAACATTTTCAAATCTTTCACCAAAATTCGTTGCAATGAACGTCTGCTGATACCTAATTGTGTGCATCGTCGTCTCGTTGATATTTATGGATTCTCTCTGCTGTCGTCGGCAACAGCAGCGATGTTCTCGATCAAACGAGCAATGCGAGGCCGGACACTTCTTGCAGCATTTATAGTGGACCCAGTTTACACGAGGCGCTCAGCCATACGCTTAATTGTTCGAGCACATGGAACACGACGACGAAATTCACGCTGCTCTATAACGACAGACTGAAAAGCGGTAACAATAATTCCACGTTCTTGAGGTTTGTATCGCTCCATGGCTTGTTGAAAACTAATTCTCTATATATCTACATCATAAATGTTAAAGCACAGTGACATTTGGCGCCATTTGCAAAAATGGCAGCCAATTCAAAATTACGACATTAGTTCATAGGTATAAATTTGGAAACTATGTGTTGATTAGAAACTTTCTTGGCCTCTGTATTGTAGGCTATTGTTACTAGAACACCTGGGCCAATTTAAGGTAAATATGTATAAACTCTTAGAGTTCTGATTTTGGTAATTGTAGTCTGATGTAGAAATGCTTTTACAAGAAAGCTGCGGAATAGTAACTGAAACTTATGCTCACTGTCCAAGGAACAATATGCTACTATGTTTCAAGATGAAATTAATGCAATAAGCGTTTACCGTTACAGAGTTTAAGAAGAGCTATAAGAATGGAATCAAATCAAAATAGGTTTGAGAATGCCATCATTTTGGCGAAACAGAGTAAGCTTCTTTTCAATTTACTAGTTACGCAAAACTTTTATAAACTACGTTTCTGTGAACTCTAGTTTAGTGTAGAATTGCTCTAAAAAAGATGCGGAATTAGAATTGAAATCTATGGCGGCTCGCCAAAGAGTAGTATTCGTCTTTGTGAGGTACGCTCAGTTTCAAAATTCAATTAAAGCAACAGGCGTTTTGTCTGTTATAAAATTTAAGGATGTACGACAAAAATAATAAAACTCTGAGTCTGATTAACAACTAATCAACTCTAAAGACACTTGCTTGTTATAGAACTCTATTAAAGTAGGTTTGAGAATGCTGAGACGAACTTATAATTTTGAGAAAATGGTAAGCCCACTTAGAATGATGTTTCGGCGTCACATATACTGGTTAAGCGATTTAAAATGTTATTTATTGGACCTAAGTTTGAAATCGGTATAATTGAGATGGCCGCACAAGCCTTTCTATTTAATTGGATGAAAATCATCGTAAGTTGAAATCAAGCGTTAGAATTCAGAGAACAGGTTATTGTCAAGAGAGCAGTTAGAATCAATAACAATTTAGTAAAAAAACGACAATCTCTAGTGTAAGAGAAAATGAATTCTAAATGTCAATCTTAATTAATCTTCCAAACAAAAGTGACGAAATTAGGAAGGAATGGATATTAACTTAAAGTTTATCGAAACAACTTATTAAGTATCGAAAAGAATTGATGAAAAATAAAGTAGATAGGGCCAAGACGAAGGTTCTCGTAAAGAATTAATTTTATTTAATCATGACGTAGATGAATCGATTGCGACATATTTTTTCTTTCATGTTTGCCGAATGTACAATATTTTGCTCTCGACACGGGAAGATAGATAATAAAGAAAAACTAGTGAACGAGCGGACCACTTTCACATTGTACATATAACTCCACGGAATGTGTTTGCGATTGCCTTTAATAAATAATGACACGAAAGAGTTTTATTTTGGCAAAAGAATCGAGATTGTAGTTCCACCTCGTCGAAAATAAATTCTACTTGATTGCGGCACTATTTTATAACTAACGATTAGTATTTGTAGCCTTTGAATCTACACGTAATACATACCTATCGGTACTTACAGGTTATATATGTATGTTGTGGTTGGCTATTTTCTTTCTGTACAATAAGATTTTTGAACTGCTCTAAATTTTATTGCTGCTATAAATTAAAAATTTACTATTTGCTATTGAAGCTATTAAAACATTCTTTTGTTAATTAAAGCAAATTCTAATTTTATAATTCGTATCAAAATATGTTTCGAAACAAATACAAAGCATGTAAATGTATATACATGAAAATTTGTATTCTTATATTTTTCAATACCTACTTACGTTATTTAGGTCTAAACGTAGTTTGCTTTAAAAATTTTGCGGATGATACCGACAAAAATCAATTATTTAACCAATTTTTTTTATTGTTTTTCAAAATATTCGCCTTTATGTTCTATACACTTCTGCATTTGATGGAACCAGTTATCAAAATATTGGGTCCACTGTTCTTCAATCATCTCAGATACGAAGTTTTCGTAGGATTTTATATTCACTTCCGGGATATTAAATTTATTTAAAGTCACAAGGTGTCAGGTCGGCATTATAAAGCGGATGAGCCATCAATTCCGTTCGTGAAACGGCTAAAAACTCTAATGTTCGAGATGCGTTGTGTGATGGTGCATTGTCTTGATGCAGAACGATTCGTCCTTTTGGTCGTTATCCGTGCATTTTCTGGAACATAGTTGACAAACAATTGGTTGTGTACCATTCGGCACTGACTGTGTGACGATTCTCTAGCGGAATAATAGCAAGATGACCGTTATGTCCGAAAAAAGGAGCCACCATTTCTTGCCAGAACTTCCGTCCGCGTCTCACGTGGGTTTCTCCTAGTCTTTGAAGACGAGAAGAAACACAACTTTCGTCACCTGTAACGACGTCGTGCACTGATTTCGGTTGGTCTCGGTTGAATTGTTTAAGCATTTTTTTGCACCAGTCCATACGCGCTTTTTTTGGGCTTCCGTTAAATTGTGTGGTATACATCGAGCGAAAAGCTGATTTGGGTCATACTTATGCTCAATGATATCTAAATATCTCTGTATGTACAATAGTTGTCTGCTGTTATCATGTTATACACGGTGTCGATATTTTTTGGAGTGACTGCAGTGGCAGGCCGTTCTTCACGATGTTCAACAGTCGCCAAGGATGGTGCTTTATCGCCAAACGATCGCTCAATTTTTTGTGAACGCTCTTGTCGAGTGAGACCGTCTTTAAAATCGTTGAAAATCATGGGTCGAAAACCTTCGCACGTTAATTCAATTTTTGGCCATGAATTGGGATTCGAGCGATAATTGAAAAATAAAATGTGTTTCTCTCCAAAAACTTCGATTTTTTTTGTTAGGCCATGCAGTTATCGAACCATCCTTGTACAACTATAAGGTAATTATGGTGTCACAATTGATGAACGTGTAAGGAAGAATATATCGGTAATTTATAGTACAATTTTCTTGCGGGATTTGGTGCATTGTCGTTCATACTGTCAACGTCTTCAAGATTTGCTATTAGATTGAGTCTAACAGAAACTATGACAGCACGGTGAAACCCTCAAGAAGATTGTACTATAATGACACCAGTCGCAAAAGCCTACGTAATTTTAACAAGTCGGTAAATATAAAAATTAATGAAAATATTTGATTATTCAAACTTTGAATTCAATAATTTCTTTTAGTATTATGTAAATATAATTCAATTTTATTTCTTGCATTAGAGATTGTTAATAAGTTTTATAATAAATGAATTTATGGAGATGTAACGTATACTTGTATACATTCACCTGTTTATGATTCGAACTAGGATTTTTCTTTCTTACATACACGCTGTCGACTATATATCGATACGGTTTTACATTTTATTCTTAACAACAATAATTAAAAGGAACTATATATAGGAATTAAATGTTGGAAGATTGTAAGGAGTTATCGCCATAACTTAGTCCATGTATGCCAACTAACTTTTCTCTTCCCTTTATAAGACACACAATAAGATATAACTTTCATTGACTCATCCGCACTTGTTTCTATTCAGAATTTGGTTGACCCGTGTGCGGAACTTCTACTTTTCTTTTAAAATAGAGTGCGGCAAAGCAGTAGTATGTCTCGCCCGTTATTCCGAGTCTCACTGAAATGGTCTTTCTTTCTTTACTGATGAATTACTTTACGAGTTTTATTTTTCCATTGGGGAAGATATTTCAAAGAGATGAAGCTGTCAGATCAGAATAATATCGCGCTGTGTTCTTTTTCGTCAGTTCATTCGCTTTATTTTCGAGGTAATATGCACTACGAAATGAGAATACTTTGTATATATTAATATAAAGACTGTAATCTTAAACCAGTTATACATACATACATTGACTTGTATGTATATATTAATACAGTACAGTTTGTTTTACATAAATAAATTATTATTTCAAAACTTATAGGATTTTAGTGAATTATTAGATATTACTATATTTAGCCTTTTCTATTTAATTTTTCCTTTTCGGTCTAGCCAGTGGTTCTCAACCTTTTATTATTTGGGACACAATTTTCAATATCATTTTGAATCATGTTTCATTACAATGATCATTTAGAATCCTAATATTTTTTGTTCCACATCTATACTTCTTTTACTGGCGATTTGTAAAATTTTACATGAAAAACAAAATCACGGAACATTTCATAGCGAAAACGTTGATAAACGTCGACAATTTTTTGTTATCAAGCTACAATCGTTTGAAACAAAAATCTACTTATCCATCATTGAGGACACACTATGTCAGCTTCAATTAAAATTGCAAAAATTACGTTTTGAGATAATTTTCGGAAACAATTCCACTCCATACTTCTACCAATCGACTTTTATTGAAACTATGTCATAAATTCCGTTTGATGATGTTAAACATAATAACAAAGATTGCTATTTGATTGCTCGCATTCGATTTTGAGATAGAATGCTAGCAGTTGAGGTTGTTTTTCTATAAACCATAGAAAATAATAGAAAATAGAGCTATGACACATGGAATTATATATCCTATTTAATATTGTTTTTAAATTATATAAGCATGCAATGGAAAAACTTCTGGACGTATATGATTCACAGAGTAGTTTTTGCTGTTCAAGAATATTAGTTTGAACATTTTTCAAGAAAACTGGAGCTACGACACACAAATGTAAAACAAAATAATAGAAATTCTTAAAAACGTGACCTAATTTCACAACAGATCAGCAACATGTTAAAGCTTTATTGCAAGAATTGAAAATGATTTAGGCATGTTGACTAAAAATTTGAGAAGGTATTTTATAATAAAATTATGGATGAGTGATAAATTTCTAAATATCCTTGAAAGACTCTTAATTGCAGAACGAGAGCCATTCGTCATAGACTTCACGATAAGTATTTAAATTAAACGGTAATTACACAATAAGCAAACGTTTAAAAGACTTAATTGCAGAACAAAAACTATGACTATTGATCATAGACTTCACGATAAGTATTTAAAATTACTTGAATTACATAACAGGCAAACGTTTGAATTTTGGGTAGCTCTTTTCCCTAGGCTTTATCTTCGTGAAACAAGATCTTTTAAAATATGTGTATTCAAGAGTATAGAACTCACCTAAATGTATAAAGAGAATCCAGAGTTAAATATAGCAGCTTCTAATGAAAAGCTATGTTCTGCATGACAGACTCAAGGAAGCCACGCCACTATCTTTTGTATCACTTAAATGTTAGGATAGTGTAGTAGTAAGAGCGCTTAGCTGCATGTTAGTTATTTAAAGAATTC